>JASDQU010688126.1:134032-147517 GCA_032191745.1 Picea mariana
TATTATGTTTTTCATTTCTTTTAGAGAGATGAGGTGATATGATTGTCTCATATATATAAAGGAGGGTTTCCTCATTTGTAAATCATAAATCATCTTGTGAAGAATCACTTCTAGGACTTGTTTACTCTCTTATTCATCATGGAGAACTTATGTGCACTTTCTTGGAGATGATCTAGTGGATGCTTTTTAAGTTTCTTGTGGATGATCCATGGTTAGGGTTTCTTTGATGCTCATTGATTTTACTATTAAGCATTCTTTTCAAGTCTTTGATGGTTTATTCTTGATGTAATAAGTAAATGTTTAATCAAAGTGGTGATAATTGCATGTTATCTTGGATTTTCTTGGATAATTTTTCTCTTGAAACCCTAGGAAGGTTTGCAGTGGACTACCTTCCCTTTTTATCATTCATTTAAATCTTTTTGAAGGACATATGGGTATTTCTAGGGTTTGTAGTGGAATACCCTAGTCTTGCTCTTGTAGGTTAAAGTTCTAGGGTTTGTAGTGGACTACTCCATGGTTTTGACCAAAATGCATCTTGATCTCTTACTAAAGGCCTTTAGAAGACATAGGATGACATATTAGGGGTTGTAGTGGACTACCTTAAGTTTCTCTTATAAAATTTTAAGACCTAGGGTTTGCAGTGGACTACCTTAAGTTGCTCTTCTAAAAGGTTAATACTTAGGTTTTGTAGTGGACTACCCTAGGGTTTAACTCTTGAGTATTTTATTTCCTTTGATCTCCATATAATTCACATCTTTAACTTCACATGCCCAAGGAAGCTAGATGGCACTAGTCTTTTCTCTTGCAAAATGACCTAAAACCCTAATCCCTCCTCTCCTTTGACATCTTATGGTAGATTTAGGTTTAATTGCTTTCCCTCTTCAACTTTCAACATCTAGTAGCTTAATGTCTAGGATTTTGTTGCATTATTACTTTATAACATCTTTGGCATAATTTATTGCATTATTGTTGTAGTTTTTAGCCAACTAGGTCTTGACGTCTTGCACATGTTGAAGTTGTTTCATGCCATATTATGTTTCAACAAGCATTGGTTACTTAATGTGTTAGTCTTATATTGTATTTCATCTCTCTTTCATTGCATTTTATTGGTTTTAAGACTATTATATTTATGTTGTCATAACTTGTCATATTACTGAAGTGATAATCTTTTAATGCAAGTTTTATAATAGACATAGCTTTTATTTTTATTTGTAGTGTTTTGGGGCATTTATTTGACTTGTTAAACTTGGTAATTACCACTCATTTCCTTAAAACACCTCACAATTTTGAAAATTGCTTTGTTTAACCACTTTGTCTTTACCTTGAACCTTGATTTAGTTGGTTGTATAATTGGGTAACCAAGATAGGAGGCCATAGACTTGATTCATGCTTTCTATAGGATTCCTTGAGGTTTCTAGGGAAAGCCTCCCTTGTGTTGGATCTTAATCCTTCACTAAAACAAGGGAAGTAATTGCTAAGGTGATAATGGAAAGTACTTCCATATGTTACACTTGTCTTGCATCTTGTGAAGGATTTTCACAACTGCTAAATTGGATGATAACAAGTCCTAGGCTTCATCTAGAGAAAAAATCATTTGGTTTGGTACACTAACACATGCACCCCAATCATATCAAATGACTGACCTAAACTACCTTCATAACTCCGACCAAGCACTCATCCCTAGGCATTGAAAGTACAACATCAAAACTCCACTAGAAAGTATAAATTCAACCAAGCACTCAACCATAGGCATTGAAAGTCCAACATAAAAACTCCACTGGTAAGAATAACTCCAACCATCTTCTTGGACCTTCAACATTAGACACTCTAACCTTATCTATATGGTACTATGTTCCACCGGGCATTAGATAAGTTAAAGAACCACTAGTATAGGTTTATTGATTAAGTTTGTCCCCATCCCATAAGGTTTTACTTTGTAGAGATTCTAATTCATGAGCATGCCCCCCCATGAGATCATATGAACCGACCCTTTAGGCCCATGGGTGGATTTCTTGTAAAACTCCACTTCACATCATGCAACCGAGGAATTAGTTATAATCATAACATCATCATCTCATTATGCATAGAGAAGAACCACATGCTAACTATCACATGCCATCATGAGAACACACCATTATTGTTATTACAAGTAGTTAAGAACCACATGCTATTACATACCATAATAAGAACATCACATCATGAAATATCATCATCAATGAATCTACATGCAACTACTTCATTACATCATAAAAAAACAATACATCATCATACCATCATCAAGAGATATGCATGAAATTACAACATGCCATCATAAGCATCACATCAACATAAGTAGAATGGAACCACCTGCTAAATGTCACATGTGCTCATAACATTGCATCACATCATGAATATTTCTATCACGACAATCATATTAAAGCATAGCATATCTGGAACCATAATAAACAACATGAATACTCCTATCATGATTGATCAGAAAAATTAAAAGTACCAATATGCATGAATATGTAAGCAATAAGTACCATATATCACATCCAATGCCATTGAAGGACCATCAAACACGCATCTACTACATGGATCTTCTCTTGTTAATTTTGTCAATCCAAGTTTACTCTACAAACGTAATCATGAAATACCTTCATCAACTACTATGAATTCCAAATATCACATCCAATTCCATTGAAGGACCATCAAACACGCATCTACTACATGGATCTTCTCTTGTTAATTTTGTCAATCCAAGTTTACTCTACAAACGTAATCATGAAATACCTTCATGAACTACTATGAATTCCAATTGATATGATCAAGATACCAATTTTCTTTTGATTATAATTTCTCATTTCACAATAAGAAGAATGATGTTTTATGGGGTATATATAGTTAACACATTAATAAAATGCTACAACTTTTCATATATTTTCCTCCACTAAGTACACTATTAAAAATTTCAAGCAAGCCCCATTCATCTAGATCCACAACATTCTAAGAACATATTCTTATATGGATAGTAGTATTTAGCAATAAGATATTAATGGCATTAATTGTATGCCTTAAATCTGAAATCAAAATTAAATTTCCATGTTTATCATGATTTTAGTAAGTTCATCTACTATTAACT
This sequence comes from Picea mariana, assembly GCA_032191745.1. Taxonomy (NCBI): domain Eukaryota; kingdom Viridiplantae; phylum Streptophyta; class Pinopsida; order Pinales; family Pinaceae; genus Picea; species Picea mariana. The sequence continues at coordinate 137,154 of JASDQU010688126.1, forward strand.
CACCATCTCTTTGCATTTTCTTGCAGCGCTCTATATCTTTTGATCATTACCCAATGTTCTAATGTCACTTTGCATCTCTAGCCTAACACTCACTCCAAGAATAATTATACCCAAGAGTACAACAAAGAGTTTGCACACTAAGTCATTACAACAAAGAGTTTGCACACTAAGTCATCAATATCATTTAAGTTTTATGGTCGTGCTCTATCTAATTTTACTCGTGAATGATTAAGCCTTGGTGATTTATTCCTTACAAGAATTATAATTTCACCACTAAAATTCCCCAATTTTATTCCATAACTTAGATCTTACTTCCCTTGATAACTATTATCTATACCAAGATACTTCTAACTTGTAGATTTCATGCCCCTCAACTCGACATGGTAATCCTACTTCTCATTTATTACACATGGAAAACCACTGGTCATGTTTATCCCTAGAAAAAACCCCATGTTATGTATATAACCCCTTATTAATCCCTAGATATTTAATTATTACATTTCTAGTGTTATATGTGTAGGTCGTCTAGAACCCTTCATTACACCCTTTCATCATAAATGTACCCCTTTGTATCCTATATATATATATATATCAAGGATACCTAGTCTTAGGATCATCTTATTACATCTCATAGACCTAGTCTTAGGATCATCTTATTACATCTCATATTGTATTATGAATTGAATATATGGTAAAATGAAGTTTCCCCCTTGAAGTGGACTATAATTCATTGACTTTTTATCATTTTTAAGGCATTGGACTATAACATTTGGTATCAAAGCATTGATAATAGGGTTTTTTTTCTCCAAACAAGTCATCTTACCATTTTGATATAATTTTTTTTATGGGATGATCCAGACAACTAAAATTAGAGGTTATTTATAAGACATATCAAGGTGTCTCTGGTGAAAATTTTATCTTTTGGGTCATTATACTTTTGGAGATATATGCTATGGAAGATAGGGTTTTTGACTAGTCGTATAACTAGTCTCAAATAGGTGTTCCAAGTAAAATAGTCATATCTTATTCAGAGTAGATCCAAATTCATTGAGACTAATGGAATTTGAAAGAGGACAGTTCATAGTATCTTTGGTAGAAATTTCAGAATCAGATATTAAATATTGGACACGTGGCATTCTGTACAAGTTCTCTCTCCCGTAAAGGAAAAAAATCAGCAAGGTTTGGGAAAGTTTCCCTAACTTTCAATTGGCACATCCAATTTTGGTCAGACTTGTGGAATTTCAGAGAACTAAAAGTTGAAATTTCAGACTCAGGAGGGCTTACATCGCATAAATACATTAGAAGGAAGGTCGACCAGGAGGACATACTCCAAATTTAGGGCTTAAAAGGTATGTAACTTATAATTGGCATAACTTTTTATTGGAAAATCTGTTATTGGTGATTCAAAATTTGTAATAAAGAGGAAAAATAGGAGAATTATTATTTTCTCACATGGCTCCAAAGGGTCCTCCAAAAATTACTTCACCAACTAAACCTCCAGAGAGCTCAACCATGACTCGAGATGAAATCAATGACATTTATTTCCATATGGAAAAGAGGATCACTGAAAATAGTGAACAAATGGAACATAAGATGGATGAAACTATGAAAAGAAATATGGATGAAAATGTAAAAAATATGGATAAGAATATGGATGAAAATAAGAATGACATTAAAGAATAAATACAAAAATCCATGAAAGAATTGCAAAATTCCATGTCTTCCATGATTGTTCATGCTCTAGATGAGATAATCTCTAAAGGAAATATCAAAATGAAAGAAATTCAGGAAAATAAAGGTAGTATTCCAGTTGAACAACCTACCGATAATAAGCCATTTTCTAGTGGATTTAAATCTAATAGTGGAGTTAATTACGGTGGGGGTCCTAAATTAAACTTTCCCAAGATATAATTAAAGAAGTTTCATAGAACATAGGTCTTTACCTTTGTGAAACAAATAGAGCAATATTTTGAACTACATACTATTATGGATGATAAGAAAAGGATTCACATAACAACCTTGAACTTTGAGATAAAAGCATATCAATGGTATCAATGGGTAGTTAAAAGGAAGCCCCCTCTTTATCATTATACTTAGGGTTTATTTACAAGAGACTTAAAAGCACAATATGGGAAGGTGCGGGAACATGAATACTTCAGTCAATTGACAAGAATCAAGCACTTAGGTGATATTGAAGATTATAATTCATAATTTCAGGTATTGGCCACAACGGTGGATGAAATAAGAAATGAACAACTGTTGCAAGCTTACATGGGTGGATTAAAAGAGGACATTAAACATGAAATTTTCTTAAGACATCCTGCAAATATTATGGAAGCTATGCAATATGCTTGTCATATTCAAGCCAAGAATAAGGCTACACACAAGTCTACCAGTGAAGCATATACAAGAAGCAAAGATCATTTTGGGGTTCATAAGACAATCGTACGTCAACCGACAAGGTTGACACCTCAAAAAATGGATGAAATAAGAGAAAATGGACTATGTTTCAACTGTGACAACAAGTACAGTAAGGGGCATAAATGCAGTGATAAGAAATTATTCTACACAAAATGTGAAGAGGAAGAATATCAAGAATTAGAACCACCACAAGATCCAGATCTAGAAGAGACTACTCCAACAATATCTTGTCATGCATTGGATAGCATCGGTACCCCACAAACCATCAAGATACAACGATACATAAAAAAGAAAAAGGTAACAATATTGATTGATTCCAGTAGTACCCATAATTTCGTCAATTACAAATTAGCAAAAAATCTCAATTGCTTTGTATATCCTGCACCAGATTTTCAAGTAATGATTGCAGATGGAGGTACCATAAATTGTTCATGGAAATGCCATAATATTAAGCTCAACAAGGGGGAGCATTTTTTGGATAGCGGCATGATTTAAATGCAAATGGGTAGTGATGATGTTGTATTAGGGGTCCAATGGTTACAATCATTGGGAACACTGCCCCTTAATTTTCAAGATCTTTTCATGAAATTTTCCTCAGATGGAAAGGAAATTGAGCTTAGATGTATCCAAGGGAAACCGTCTAAAGTGATAATCTCTAATAACATGAAAACATTACTCAAAAAGGGACACCAGGGTGCAATTGCATAATTGTGCTAACTTGATGTTCAAACATCTATATCCTATGCTCCACTAGATCTCCAAAAACTTATCAATAATCATTCCAAGGTATTTGGTGAAATGCCTAAGGGTATTGAACTTGCTTGAGATCATTCCCATGCTATTCATTTGCAACTAGGAAGTGCACCACCTAACATTAGGCCTTACATGTATCCATATACATAGAAGAGTGAGATTGAGTGCATGATCCAATAAATGTTTGAGGCTGTCATCATTTAACCTAGCCAAAGTTCTTTCTCTTCACCAGTGATGTTGGTTACAAAAAAGGATGGTTCATGGCATATGTGTCGAGATTATAGACAAATAAATAAAATGACCATCAAAGATAATTTTTCTATTCCTATCATTGATGAATTGTTAGATGAATTACGTGGAGAAAAATTCTTTACTAAGCCGGATCTTCGTCCAGGATATCATCAAATCAGAATGAGGTAGGAAGACATTCCTAAAACAACTTTTAGAACATATGAAGGTCATTATGAGTTTTTGGTTATGCCATTTGGACTTACTAATGCACCTTCAACAATTCAAATCTTGATGAATTGTATTTTCAAGCTCTTCCTTAGAAAATTTGTGTTAGTATTTTTTGATGACATACTAATCTGCAACAAATATTGGGAAGAGCATGTAGAACATGTTGATAGAGTTAATTACAACTATTGGAAGAGGAACAAATTTATGTGAATCCTTCCAAGTGTTCCTTTAGGGTTCAATAAGTGGAATATTTGTGTCATATTTTATCTCATGAAGGTGTGAAAGTGGATTCTAACAAAATTAAATCTATGAGGAAATGGCTAATTCCCAAAACCTTGAAGAAACTTAGAGGATTCTTAAGATTGACAGGCTATTTCCGCAAGTTTGTCAAGAACTATGGTCAAATAGGAGAACCTATAACAACATTATTAAATAAGGAAGCATTTTATTGGACTGAAGAAGAAACCAAAGCTTTTGAAAAAATTAAGGAGGCTACGTGTATAACTCTCGTCCTGGCCACACTTGCCTTTGCAAAAACATTTATTACGGAGTGTGATGCCTCATGCCATGGAATTGGTGCAATTTTAATGCAAGAAGGAAGGCTCCTTGCCTTTGAAAGCATCCAACTTAAAGGAAAAAAATTAGTCAAACCCATTCATAAAAAAAAAATGTTGGCCATACTACATGCAATTCAAAAATGGCACCCTTACTTATTAGAAAGACACTTCAAAGTAAAAATGGATCATGATAGTTTGAAGTACTTCTTGGAGCAATGCTTATCTTTAGAAGATCAAAAAAAATGGGTTACAAAGATGTTGGATTATGAATTTGAAATTATCTACAAAATAGGAAAACGTAATGTTGTGGCCGTCCCACAACAATCCATTTTTTATTTAAAAAATGGGTTCCCCTATTCTAATTTTTTTTACAAGGTACTATATTTCTACTTTATTGAAAAGGTGTTGGCATGGAGAAGTAGTCCCTACTGCTTATACAATATATGAGTCTTTCCTTTCATTTCCATCTGTAGATTGCAATCAACGATAACCTCCTTTCTACGTCAATCAACACTCCTTCTCAGAAATCTATCATTTCCTCCACTTGCTGTAGGCACAAAAAACATGTCTCCAACTTAATATGCTCCAGAAACTTCACAATTGCACCTTTTCACCTAAGTCTGCATCAGGGTCAAAAAGTTTCTTCTACATTGATCATATTTCGACAAAAGCCTTTTTGATTGCCAAATCGGAAAAGGATTCCGTCAGAATCATCTACGTCGGAGTATTTCTCCTCACGAATAAGTTTCAAATCTGATTCATTTACTCCGATAGCCTAGGAATACCATGTGTTATTTAGTATTCTATGTGGAAACTAATTGCTAGTCTGAGGTAAACAATCAAGTACTAAAGCCGCCAGGTTGACACATCAACCATCAACCCTTTAATGAACCTTTCACAACTAGCCTTCTCCTTTCCTTTTGGGATGACACACTTTTCGATAAAAGAGAATATACTTTCGATGCCACCTCCGTTGGGGTCCTAACATTTCAAGTTTGTTTTGAACTCTGAATTATAAAATTCGACGATGAATGTTTAAGTATTAGCAATTTTCCAATGTCGACATGTAAATCCAGGTTAAAAGTGGAATATTATTTTGATACCTCCTTCGTCGAGGTTCTGACATCTCTGGGGTCTGATGGACTCTGAATCATAAAGTATGAAAATATACCTTGAAACCATTTCAAGTCTTCACGGTCGACACTCAAACCCAAGTAAAAGAGAATATACCTTTGATACCTTCCCATCAGAGTGTACCTCAACTTGATTGTCGATGATCTCCAAGGAGATGACTCTGACCGACCCCACATATCACCACGACCATGCTGCTGCTATGTCGGCATGAAAATCTAGGTAGGATAAGGAATATTCTTCGATCCCTTTCCTTTGGAGTGCAAATAACCCATGAACTTTCCCAAGTCCGATCGAAGAGACTCCAACAACCATTTTTCGAATTTAAGCCTCTGCTTCGACCACAATATGCATATTTGGACAATCTTCCCTCTTAAATCACATTAATTGTGGAGATCATGCTTGGATTTTGAAATAGTCCTTGTACACCGAGGATTTATTACACATTTAGAGTGATTTTATACATATGAACATACCCTAAACCCTCACTTTTCACTCTATCTTCGTCCATAATCTGGTAAAACACTCTGCCTCACTCTGATTAGCTCTATATTATTCTGAAATTGTCTGTTTCGACTAAATTGTAAGTGTTACATTTTTCTATCATTATTTGTCTCCTTATAGTTGCTTCATTATTCTCTAGGGATTAATTCATGTTTTGACTCTGGTGATATACGACACAGACAACATTTCACTATGGAAATCCATAATATTAGGAGACCCAAGGGCTTTGTCTACTTTCAATCAACCTCTACACCTGAAGCTTCTTCTCGCCAAGCAAAGGTTCTGGTAATATAAACTATCCATCACACTGGCGAAGACCAAAGCTTCAGATACGACAAGATCTACATGATTTTTAATACTGGATATTTTCCTCCAGAAGATGAAAACCTGGAGATATATCAGAACATATAGAAAAGCAACATTCATCTTGTTATTGCTCGACCACCACTTTTTCCTTACAATGAAGCAGTCCAATGGTGTTTTAAGTAGTTCGACCCAAATACTACAACCATCTTAAGAAAACACGGGAGGCGAGTATCATCCCTAAGGCCTGAAGACATCGACACAAGATATTACTTTCCCACAACTGCACACACTCTCAATGAGCCTTTCTTAAAGGGTTTCTCTCAAAGAAACAAAGGCCCAACTAAATTGATGAAACACTAGTGGGTGGATGAATACAATACACTCAAGTAGGGACAAAAGTTGGTCCCCACACAAGAATTCAAAGCACCATACAAAATGTTGGTCGCTATGCTGAATAAATTGTATGGTGTGGAAAAAAGAACACACTTTCAAATAGATTATCTATCATTGCCCCATACCATCATTAAAATGGGACATGTGTTCAATTAGGCATATATCTTGTCTTTCAACATATGCCTACACATGAAAAACATTCCAGGTATGAGGAAGCCCTATTTTTAAATGTTATCCTACCTAATTGATGCCATCTGTTCCTTTGTACAATTTATTGATCTAGGGTGGAACTGGGACCGAGACCAACCCCTTGTACATATGTATTACTTTGAATTATGGAGCATAAATTACAAAACATATTTTCATGACATCTGTAACTACTTCCTTGCTCCTCTCTATAGTGTACTTTTTGGTTTTTCTAGGCATAAAATTTCGATCGAAGCCCAGACCAGAATGAAAGGGGTAGTAGAATGGTACTTGGGAAAAAAATACTCATACATTAGAGTGTATGGTTCCACTGGAGCCCCACGTATTTTTCCTTTATTCGTCCCAGACTGTCTCCTAATGAGAGAAATCACCTATCAAACCACAAGAACATGGGTCACCTCCCTTCTCATGAGTAGTAGCAAAAAACTCTGGCCTATGTTTCCTATCCACATAGGGAATTACACCATTTCCAATGGTATGCATTCTAGAAAGGGGGTAGAATCCCTACAGGATGTATGGCTATGCCTTGGAGGGACAAAAGGTCATGAATCACATGAAATTATTGTTGGTCATGTCAGATATGTAGGTCTCACCCAACCTAACATACATGTAGTTGATTTTGAGGAAGACAAACTCAAAGGGATTCTTTTCTATGACGAAGTTTTACATAAAATACCTAATGATGCTGTCAAGCAAGATCTAGAATCAAAGCAGGAAGCAATGAAATGGATTACAATTGAAAATTTTCAAAGACTGTTGCAAGAAGAGCAAGACAAATTGAACACCAAAGAATAAGAAAAAAACAAGAAGGAAAAAAAGTTAGAGCAAAAAACACTACAAGCTAAGGAAGAGTACCAGAAAAAAACTATCCAAAGAGGAAATAATCAGAAGGGAAAATGAAATCAAAGCAGAGCACGAAGCCTTCCAAAAGAAGAAAGCTGAAGAAGAGGCTAAGAGACTGGCTGATGAGGAAGAAGCTAGAGAGATGGATGATGAGGTAGAGGCAAAACGATCAGCTGAAGAGGCCGAAACTAAGAGGAAAGCAAAAGAAAAATTGAAACAAAAAAAAATCATAAGAGTTGACCAAGAACCAAAGCAATCCATCTATGCCCAATCTGGGTATTGTGAACATTCCACCTCAGGAATACAATCCCCTAAATGCCATCCTAGGCGATTCTACCTTCTCTTCGCATGTTTTGAATTTCGAAGGCACTATAGTGGCCATTGGAGATTATTATTAATGTTACAGAACAAAAATAATTGAGAAGAGATCAAACAAGAGAAAAAGGAGAGAATCCACCAAGTCTAGATCATCTACATAAAGATTTTTAGAGTGGAAAGTTGGGCATGACCGAGAAGATAATGTTGTTCAAGTGACTTCTACCCTCCATGCCTTTGTAGGATTGAATATGTCATTTGTTCTCGAGGTAACAAACGCCTTAAAAAAAACCCCAAACATGATTACATAATTGGAGGCATAATTGAAGTATGTGAAGGACAAGCTCACTGGGGAATTCAAAGTTGCCACATGGGTGGATGAAACCCTCACCACAGAAAATTTGAATACAACATTGCAAATGCAAAAGGATGAGATGAATGTAGGGTATGAAAGAAGGGCACAGATCCAACGGGACACCCACGTTAGAGAATTAGTATGTGTGAAACTCGAATTTGGTGATGAGATAGAGCAACCAAAAAAGGAACACACTGGAGAAGTTGCCAAGATGCAAGCCAAGTTAACTCAATCTAAGAGACTCATGGAGCAACAAAGTTTCTAGATACTCAGTTTAGTACAAGAAAAGAAAAAACTCGAAAAGGCTTTAGAAGAGAGAAAGACCTCAATTTTGGTTGTGGAAACTATTAAAGTGAAGGCATTGGAGCTAAATGAGAAACTCAAATCCAAGCAAAAATAATTCTTATGTCTACTCAGTGGTATACAGGTTGACAAAAGTGATCAATTAATGCTGTAGGACAAAATAATTGAAATTCAAGGAAAATATCGGGAGGCAAATAATGCCTTCGATCAAATTCTCAAATGGCAAGAATTGTATGAAACACCCCCGATTACATCACCAATGTATACTAGGAAGGAGAAACTCAAGCATCATGTTTTCTTCGACACTTGGAAACCTTTCTTGAAAGATATTCATAGTGTCTAAGAAGCAACAACTAACGCCTGCCATAAGTTGTGGAGTAGCTCAAATGATCTCATGGAAGAATTCAAAATGCAATTGATGCCCCCCATCGATGAGGAAACACCTGCCATAGTGAGGCTAGCTGAAGTGGATGAACGCATGGGAATTAGTAAGGTAAACATTGAGAATTTAACTCAAGTGAAAAAATAATTCCTTGAAGAACACCTGTTGAAGCTTTCCAGGCTCATCGGAATGACCCGACACTTTGTGAAATGCACCACACAAGAGTTTCAACAAGAAGTGTCCACTAAGGTGTGTGATGGGGAACTAGTCATTGAAAAAATGCAATCAAACAAGCTAGAGGACATAATGAAACATTATTCCCTTTGGGAAGAATATCATGACCAGATGCAAGGGTAGAGCAACTCATGATGACATAATTTTTGTAACTGCTCCAGATGTCTCGTGCCTTATGTTTTGTAATTTTATTTTGATGAGGAATATGAAGAGTCATTTTGGAAAACTACTTCAGGCTCATGATGGAGCCACAAGAATGTAACTGGTCACTCTGAAGTTATAAAAGAGGAACACTGTCCATGAAAAGAGATTTTGGTTTTGGGATATAGTTGAACAATATTATTACTGTATGTTTAATTCGAACTAGAGACATTTTGAGGATCTTGGTGTGAATATGTATGAATGAGATTTTTCTTTTTTATGCAAGTTATTTTATGTAATGTGTTAATTCTAGTTGTATGAACTATTTCTTCACTAGTGTTTGACATATTTACAGTCGCCATGATTCTCAAATATAAGTGCAGTGATAATGTAATTGGCTAGTGGATCAACTGTTTGTTTCCAACTCATTGTATTGTTAAGTCTTAATGTTCTTGCCCACAAATTATTTTGGTGTAAGTAACACAAATATTTAACTGCACTTGTATTTTAGTTTGCTCTTTATTAGGATAGAATAGAGTAGAATATAATATAAGTGCATATTAAGACTGTATCTAATCATTTTAGTTTAGAATCAGTTCTTTAGAGTTTTAAATCATTTGGGAACCTTCAGTTCTCATATTCATATTTAGATAGTAATTTAGTTAGATTGGTAACTAGGCCAAAATCTAATCGGAAAGGCTATTCCAAACGAGAGTGGGTCTAATTAGGACATGCCATCGGGTGTTCTCCTTTACCTGCTTGAATGGGTCATTCTAACCCATCAACACTATGGCATCATGATCGCCTATATTTATGTAAGAATTCCCAATTCAAACAGAAGGTCCTTATGGAATTGCACACTTCTCCTATAGGAGGACATTCCGGATTCTTGAAAACATACCACAATATCAAGAAGGATTTTTTTTCTGGGAAGGTCTTAAAATTGATGTTCAAAAGTTTGTGTTTGAATGTTTTGTATTCCAACTGAATAAGGGAGTGACAATCAAGACTCTTGGTCTCCAACAACCATTATTTATACCAATTCAACGTTGGGAATCTA
>JASDQU010688127.1:0-12317 GCA_032191745.1 Picea mariana
AATGGTCATGACCAAAGAATGTGACAGAAGTCAGATCATTCATGGGTCTTGTAGGCTACTACAAAAGATTCATTGGAGGATTCTCAAAGATAGCACACCCAATCACTTCCTTGCAAAGAAAGGGTATGAAGTTTCAGTGGACGTCAGACTGTGAAATGAGTTTCCAACATTTGAAGCAATTATTGATGAGCGCTCCAATACTAAGGATTGCAGACAAAAATGAAGATTTCATTGTATGCACCGATGCATGTAATGAAGGAATTGGTGGAGTCCTCATTCAAAATGGATTTGTGATATGTTATGAATCAAGGAAGTTGAAGGATCATGAAATAAACTATGCCACTCATGATTTGGAGTTGGAAGCCATAGTGCATGTCCTGAAGAAATGGAGACACTACCTCATGGGAAAAAGGTTTGAGCTAAGAACAGACCATAATGGTTTGAAATATTTATTTGATCAGCTAAATCTAAATGCTAGACAAAGCAGATGATTAGAATTTCTAAGTGAATATGACTTTGATATAACGCATATCAAGGGGAAGGAAAATAAAGTGGTATATGCACTCAACGGGAGGGTGAATGAGATTCATGCTACAACCATCAACATGTATCAGACTAATGTTAAAAGAAAAATTCTAGAGGCTGCAAATACGGACCTGCAATACAAAGAATTGATAGAAAAACTACAACAAGGTAAGACACCACAGAAGATGAATATTTTTAATTTGGCAGTAGATGGAATACTGCTGCACAAGAACAAAGTTTTTGTACCAAATGTCTAGCACTTGAAACATATAATTTTGCATGAGATGCATAATGTTCCTTATGTAGGGCACCCTGGATATTAGAAAACCGTAGCAGCGGTCAAGAGCCAATACTTTTGGCCAGGTATGAAGAGAGAAATTGCAGAATACATCACTAGGTGTATGGAATGCCAGAAAGTTAAAACAGAGCATAGGCACCCAGCATGATTGTTGCAACCTTTGCCCATTCATGTATGGAAGTGGGAAATGGTGACAATGGATTTTATTACAGGATTGCCCAGAATAGGCAAGCTACATGATTCAATTATGGTAGTGGTGGACAAGCTTACAAAAGATGCTCATTTTATTCCACTAAAAACTACTCACAAAGCAACAAATGTTGCTGATATTTTCATGAAGGGAGTGGCATGATTGCACAGAATTCCTAAAATGATTATGTCTAACAGAGATCCGAAATTCACCTCAAATTTTTGGAAAGGATTGTTCAAAGGATTCAAAACGAATCTGAACTTTAGTACAGCTTACCATCCTGAGACTGATGGACAGACAGAGAGGGTGAATAGAGTGATAGAAGATATGTTGAGAATGTATGTGATGGATAAACCATCAAAATGGGAAGACTACCTACACTTAGTAGAATTTTCTTACAAAAATGGGTATCAGACATGATTGAAGATGAGCCCATTTGAATCACTTTACGACAGAAGGTGCAATACTCCAGTAAGCTAGAATAATCCAGCTGATAGAACAATAGTCAGGCCAGAGTTGCTTAAGGAGATGGAGGACCAAATGTTGAAAATTAAGCAAAATTTGAAAGCTGGCCAAGATAGACAGAAAAGTTATGCTGATAAAAACATAATCCACAGAGAATTCAATGTGGGTGATCATGTTTTCCTGAAAGTGAAAGATAATAGGATTTCCCTGAAGCTGGGAAGTTGCGCCAAGTTGGAAGCCAGATTTTGTGGACCATTTGAAATCCTAAAGAGGATTGGTCCAGTTGCTTATATGATTGCATTGCCTACATCTATGTCTGTTCATAATGTATTCCATGTATCATTGCTAAAGAAATACATACCTGATGCTAATCATGTTATTGATTGGAATGTTATTCAGGTAGAGAAAAAAGGTGCCTTCCAAGTGCATCCGGTGCGCATTTTGGATCGGAAGATCAAACAACTTCGGAATCGAACCATAGGGATTGTAAAGGTCCAATGGACCTGGTACGGACCTGAAGATGCTACCTAGGAGCATGAGGATTCAATGCGGGCAGAATACTCACATCTTTTTGAAAAATTTTGAAAATTTTGTTGTATATAAGTACATGATGCACTAAGGATAGTGCATAAATAAGGGGGGGGATTGTAACATCCCTCGGCTGAACCCAAATGTAAATGTAATCCAAGTATATTTAAGCTAGTCAGCTGTTTACGCATCATTTTTGTAATACACCTTTCATGACATGGTCTGCGCATATACTACGCAGTAAAGTGATGTAGTGTGCACATTTCTAGATACCGCGCGTAGTAACTAAAGTGCACGCAACCTTAAAGACAGAAGACACCACACATAGTAACTAAAGTGTGTGCAACCCTGAGGTCATCGGATACCACACACAGTAACTAAAGTGCACGCAACATTAAGGTCAGTGAACCTTTGTGTATATGATATGCATTATAGGCTGGTGAGCCAGTATTATAAGTCATAATGCTTATGTTTTGGATTTAGGCCAGAGTGCCTAGATGTTAAAGGCCAAAGTGACTATTTTGTATATGTTTCATGATTAATATAAAAAAATATACATCGTTGCGTGTAGACCAACCACGATAAAAGAGAAAGGGGACTAGATTCCACCAGTTAGGGAAAGGGAGGGCCAAAAGTTAAGGAAAGGGATAAGTGAGAGAGATTAAGCCAGAAAGGAATATTATATTAATATTTCTTAGAACATAGAGTATGGATAATTATTTTATCCTAAGATATAAAGTTGGGGACAAGTGTACCAAAGTAGCTTCCAACATGACAAGTGTCAAGTTGGGGGCATGCATACATATTGTCGAGACTTAGTTCATCCGGGGGATTTGCCATTGTTTTCCCATCATTCCTTCCATCACAGAGAATTATTCTAGAAGCATTCACACAGTCATTGAGCTACCTTGTATCTTCCTACCACCGTAACCATATCAGATTGATAACCATTCCTGTTGGTGTTCCTGTCAGCTTGGGAGCGGAATTGAAGAGGCGGGCTATCAGGCCCATGAGAAATTCTTTGAGTGAGAGAATTGTTTGGGATCAATTTCCTGAAAGTGTTAAACTTCGGCTACAGTGCTCTGAGACTTCTGGTCCAGCCTGTTGTTGAATCCCTGGAAGGGAAGTGGGGCAGTCGAGGAACTGTTGAGAAGAGAAGGGGCACACTTCCTTGGGTGGGTCAGGCATGTGGGGAAGGAAAGGTTGTAGGATGTGGTTGAGTGAACACATGAGAGGGAGTCTTTCTGGTTGAACGTGAACCTATAGCCTAGTTAGGAATCCATTTCGCGGGTGGAGTCTAGTCCCAACTTGGGGGTGACTCACTGTTGAGAGTGATGAACAGTGTAGTCTAAAGCTGGGAGGTTCGCGGACGGTCTGCACGTAGTTGCTGACATTCTCACTAAGATAAGTACTATTTATGTGATGAATTTACATGTTGCATTGTCATTTATGTGTTATCTTATGGGTTTTATTGCTTGTGTGAACATAACTGTCCATATGTTTAAGGGTAGACTCCAATATATGCTGCATGTCTGTGTTTACTATTAATTTAATTTGAAATCATATAGTTATAGAATGCAATTGTTTGTTTATGATTTATATGAGAAGCTTCCACTAGAGCATTGTGTGTTTATGTTCATTTGCATGCAATTAAGTATGTATGTAAGCCTGTGTGTGTATATACATATATAAAAGAGAAAAAGTTATGTGACATAGCTTAGTTCAATACTAGGGTGTTACAATATGATGTCAGAACTAAGTTGAGTGTTTGAGTAGTGGCATTCCCTGACCTGTTGGTGGTCGGGGGTATGCTACATACCACATATACATTAAAACCGTTACACTGGGTCACTATGAAACACAACTAAGTTTTACACTAGTGGCCTGTCCTCCTTACTCCACGATCAATGCACTGATGGAGGGTGAGGTCAGTGCACTCATGGGTGCTGCTAACGAGCCCCTAGAGAACAATGCAGGTCTCATCACCTCAATTGATGAACTTGCCAGACATGCAAAGATTTAATTATCTCTACTTGGGTCCTCATGTCCACCTAACTCCTCCTCCATCTTTCCGGATTCTTCACTGGTCTCCACCACCTTTCCTGTCCAAACCCCGGATTTACTCTAGGCTGAACACAAACATTAATCTCCCTCTACAAAGGACCTGTCTCAACATCTTCCTACCCGGATCCATTCACAGACTCCTTCAACTTCCACCCATAGGATTTCCTACTCTAAACCACTCCCTCATTTATCCTCGACCGACCCACCTTCTACTACTACCCCACGAGGGGAGAAATCTACCTCAGCACTAGTGAGACCTGTAGGTACTCCAAGATTCAAATGCTCGACTGGTGCACACACTATCAGGGGTAAAAAAATAGCCATAATATCATTGTGTATGAGGAAGACAAAAAGGAAAATGGTTCTTGGAGCAGACATCGGTTTAGAAAACTCAGTATCATTTAGTCTCTATTCTCTAGTGGGTATATTATCCTATAGACATCTATGTCGAACTGACCTAGCAGAGTGGGTGTAGTTAACTTGGCAGCCTTTTTTGGGTTATGTACCAGAGATCACCTACCTAATGAGAGGTTGGATCTGTTTCCAATTTAAAACACTAGAGGACTCCACTTTCATACTTGAGCGGCTCTAGACCATAGACATCGGTAGCCTTATGTTAAAATGATGGCAGATAAGATTTGACCCATCACATGAGTACTTTTGTATGCACCATTTATGGGTCCTTCTACTTGGTCTACCTTTACACCTTTCGAATACAAAAGCTCCCGAGGCCATTGGAAATACACTTGGTCATTTCATTAGTGTGGACCCGAAGTCCCTCATAGGCCTGGAAAAGAAAGTAGTGAGGGTAATGGTAGAGATCGACATACATGAAAAACTGTTAGAATCCATGGATATTTATTGGAGAGGCCATCACACTCACCAGAATATGGATTACCTAGGCATACCCTTTAGATGTACAATCTATAAACAAACGGGCCATCTTAGAAAATTCTGCACTGGCATCTTGGACAAGGAACAGTTAGAGGACATTATGATCGAACTATCCACTAGGTCGGACTCTCCTAAAGTGAAGACACAACCTACATACACAGATTTCATGGATGTTGGTGAACAAGAAGACTCAGACTCCATCACTGGTGACATGAATCTTACTACAAATGCGGGCAAAGTTTGGGGAGCCTCAACCACTCAGGACTCCTTGGCTAGATATTTTAACTCCTTATTTCTAGCGCACGATCTGGTATATTTCCCACCATATGTTTTGGCACCTACTTGGCCCAATGTACGAGTGGGATTGTAGTCCATTTTAAAGTGTCTAGACTGGTTTATTATTTCTGAAAATATTGTAACATGAGATGGCGTTTCCTTACCTATTGGACCATGCACCGATTCTACTGCAATTTGGCTCACCTGCTAATCATATTTCCTACTCTTTCAAATTGAATTCAAGCTAGCTGCATGAGGAAGATTTTAATAATATTTTTAATACAGTTTGGAATGATCCCATATTTCTGGTAGATCCAGGAATACAACATCGCTTTGTATGGAAATTGAAGCATATAGAAGCCTATATCAAAAGTTGGGCTACTTTACACATAAACACACACTACATAGACTAGAAGCATTGGAGTTTAAAATACTAGAACTCCAACAAGAAGACACACAGTATGGGGACTTTAGGGGTAGGTACCAACAATTGAAACAACTAAAATCTGAGAGGAACCAGTTGTTTCTCGCAGAAGCTCTTTGGAGGCAATGAAGGAGAGAAAAATGGATAAAGTGCAGAGATCTCTAATAAATATTTCCACCATTTTGCAAGCTACTGCAGGAACAAAAAACATATTTGGGATATAACAGACAAAGTTGGCACTACACAAAGAAGACAACAAGCAATTAACACAACAACTACATGCTTTTTCAAATCATACTTTGAGGCGACGCCACACAACAATATACAAGATCATGTCACTGCAGCTAGGCTCTTCCCACGATTGGTAACAGGGGATGATTCTATTATTATGGATAGTCCTTGTACACTACAGGAGGTTTTGGATGCATTAAAATCCTTCACAAAGGACAAAATCTCGGGCCCTGATGGTTGGGCTATATAATTCTACCTACCTTTCTTTGATTTAGTTGGGACCGATCTCTTGGAGCTAGTGGAAGATTCCAGACTCCGAGGTAAGGTGATTAGGGAACTGAATTTGATCTTCTTGACCCTTATTCCAAAATCTAATAATCCAATTTCATTTGGTGACTACATACCAATAACACTCTACAACTTGTGCTACAAGTTAATATAAAACATAATCGCAAATAGGATTAAACCTATCATTTGGAGGACACTGTCAGGTGAATAGCTGGGGTTTTTAAAGGGTCAAAAATTTCTAGATGCTATTGGCACTGCTCAAGAGTGCTTGAACAACATAAAAAACAAGAATTCAAGAGCACTCATCCTAAAACTAGACCTTAAAAAAGAATTTGACTGCATAGACTGAGACTTTCTCAGATTAATTTTCACTCAATCGAGATTTAGCCAAGCATCGATAAAGTGGACCATGAGTTGTGTAATAAGTGAAATTTCGTTGTGCTGGTAAATGGAGAATCATCCACTTTCTTCCATAGTGGAAGAGTATTATGACAGGGATGCCCCCTCTTACCATTCTTGTTCATCCTAGTCATGGAAGGATTAATCCTTTTACTCAAAAAAGGCCACGTAGAAGGAAAGTTAATGGGGATCAAAGTTTCTAGGATTGTAAAGATCTTGTACCTTATATTTGTCGATGATGTCCTCTTATGGCCAATTATAGTCTATAGGAATGGAGGGAAATCAAAGAAATCTTGAAGATATTCTGCTGCACCATGAGATTATAGATCAACTAGTCAAAATTGACATTCCACTATGCAAATATGCAAGGCCAAACCTTGTAACAACTGAAGGGAATCTTCCCTTATAGCTTTGTCCATCTTTTGCAAGGTTTCAAATACCTTGGATATTATATTAAAGATGAATACTTTAAGACTACAGATTGGGACTAGCTCATAGCAAAGGTGGAAAAAAAAATGGACACTGGTGTAATAGATGGCTCTCCTTAGGAGGCGGATACACTCTTATCAAAGATGTCCTAGAAGGACAACTGATTTATTGGATGGCCCTCACAGCTATACCTACCCCGATATTAGATAAACTAAGGAAACTAACTTACAACTTCATCTGGTCGGGAAACACTGACCATTACAAGCAACACCTATGCAACTGGGAAACCCTGGCCAAACCAAAAAATAAGGGTGGATGGGGGATAAAAATATCTTCCATTTCAATAAAGCACTGGACACCATCTCACTATGGTGTGTGTATTGTATATGAGTTTGTATAGGTAATAAATAATAATAATAGAGTGAGCATTTTGTGCGTGCAATTTTCTAAGTTGGTATCGCAACATGTTGCTCTCTATGTATCTCCCTCATGAGAGGGCATGTGAATAGAGATGTAATCTGCTCTCTGTTGGCCCTTGGTTATGAAAGGAAGCAAAGAACAAGGAAGGAAAGGTAAAAAGAGACCTTCGCGGGAGACATAGTAACTTTCACTGAGTCGAAGTGAGAAAATGAGCAGGAAAGATGGAGTGAAGTGCAGAAAAGCAAGCCATTGAACGAGGAGATCAGGGATGAAAGATCAACAAGGAAGAAGGGTCGTGGACAAGTCAGCAAGCAGAGAAAGCCATCATAGGATGATTTGGAGAATCACGCAATGAAAAAGGAAAGACAGGCTGACGAAGCCTAGAAAAAGTGGGTCAAGTTGACCTAGGGTTTTAGACACCTAGAGTTTTGGTATCTAGGGTTTTGACACCTAGGTTTCAACCTAAGACTGCTGGTGAGGGATTGTAATGTATAAATAAAGGTCAAGAGGACCTGGGTCAGGTTGTTTTTGTTGTTGATAATTAAGTATTGGTATGATATTGTTGTTATAGCTCTATTGTGGAGGGAGAGGATTGTATTACAATATCTTCAACTGTGTGTGAAGGTAAAATCCTGTAGTTGGGTGCGCAGAAAAGGGAGAGAAAGAGAGAGAAGAAAGAAGATCTGCTAGTTGAGAGTGCAGATAAGAACTGTATGCTTTACCTTAATAAATCATAAGCACAGTTCTGTGGACATAGCCCTAGAGAGAGGGTGAACCATGTATATTTTTTGTCGTATGTGTGATTGATGCCTGGATCTCTGTCATTGTTATATTGTTATTTGCAGTCTTATGTTAGATCATATCTATAGCTACGTAGGATAGACCTAGCTAATAAGTGATATATGAATGCTATATTGTTGTTGTGATAGATCCACTTGATATTTCCCTAGTTGTAGACATTTTTGTCCTGCAATCCCCCTCTTAGATGCTTTGGGTGAGACTGCATCTGCTTCACAGGTGCTACCGAAAGGGAAAATAGCTAGGGCTTGTTGGTGCGCTCTTGGAGTGAACCTCAGGTCCGCCCCTATGCCAACAAATGGTTCTTTTGCATGGATTTTCGGGATACCATCAGATCTGCATTGCCAAGGAGGACCGTCATAAGACTACATTTGCCACAGAGTGGGGATCCTACCAATATACATTAATGCCATTTGGATTGAAGAATGCCCCAACCATCTTTTCCAGGGTGGTGGTCAAAGCGTTCAAATAATTTTTGCATAAATTTTTAGAAGCATACTTTGATGACTAGACTATTTTTAGTTTGTTGAAAAATCATATTGAATGTCTAAGGATAATGTTGGACAAATGCAAGCAGTGTCAAATTTATTTGAATATAAATAAATGAATCTTCTTCTCACCATTTGGAGTGCTATTAGGTCATATTGTATGAAAGCAGGGATTGTTGGTTGACCCATCTAAAATTGCAATTATAGTTGATTTGCCACCCCCCACTTCAGTCAAACAACTGCGCACTACACTAGGCCATACTGGATATTACAGGAAATTTATCAAAGGATATGCCCAAATTACAACACCAATGGAGGAGCTGTTGAAGAAGGATTGCTAGTATGAATGGACAGATGAATGTCAGCAGAGCTTCGACACACTGAAACAGAAGACGGGTCACAGCCCCCATTTTGGTTTTTCCAGATTGGATCAAAGAATTGCATGTGCATGTCGATGCATCTTCTATTGCATTAGGATCAATATTGGCACAACCTGAAGAAGGGGACATTGATCATCCATTATCATTTTCCAGTAGGAATCTATCCACAACTGAAGTTAATTACACCACTACAGAGAGAGAGGGAATATCCATGGTGTATGCACTGTAAAAATTCCGCCGCTACTTGTTGGGAGGACACTTTAAAATGTTTACTGATCACTTCACATTGAAGTACCTAGTCAACAAGATAGTGTTGGGGGGGGCGAATATGAAAATGGCTTATATTGTTTCAAGAATATGATTTTGAGATCATAGTTAAGCCAGGAAGAATGAGCAAGGGCCCAGACCTATTATCAAGGTTGGAACATGGAGAAGAACCTACCAGTTTGTAGGATACATTACCGGATGCACAACTTCTCACCATTAGAAATATTGATGACCACTTCACAGACATAGTCCAGTTCCTGTCAACAGGAATGGCTCCAAGTGAGTATACAATTCCTCAGAACAATTAGTGAGTGGTGTGTGCTACAGACTTTTCACTTATAGCTGGACAACTGTACAAAATGGGACTGGATGAAATATTAAGGAGGTGTGTTATGGAGACAGAGCGACCAATGATCCACACAGAAGCTCATGAAGGCATTGCAGGAGGACATTACGCAGGGAAAGCAGCTGCACAGAAGGTTCTGCGAGATGGCCTTTGGTGGCCTACATTACACAGAGATGCTAAAGAGTATGCCATAGCATGTGATGTATGCCAGAGAGTTGGAAAACCATCCCAAAGAGATGAAATGCCATTAGCACCACATATGACCCTACAAGCATTTTAAAAGTGGGCCATTGACTTCGTGGGGCCTATAAACCCACCAGGAAAGTGCACAGGAGCAAGGTAAATTATTACTACCACATAATACTTAACCTGATGGGATGAAGCCAAAGCAGTCAAGGAATATAGTGTAACTACAGTTGTGCATTTTATATTTGATGACATAATAACCAGGTTTGGATGCCCTAAGATCTTTATGAGTGATCAGGGTACACACTTCATCAATAAGACAATTGAAGCCCTGACTGAAGAATTTTCATTCCACCATCAAAAGAGTACACCTTACCATCCACAAGAAAACAGAATGGTTGAAGCATTCAACAAGATCTTGGAGACAACATTGACAAAGATTTTTAGTGTGAAGAAGGATGATTGGGATTTAAGAGTACCAACAGTACTCTGGGCTTATAGAACCACTTGCAAGAAATTAACAATGCAGACCCCCTTCAAGTTGGTTTATGGTCTAGAAGTTGTTGTCTTGATGGAATACTTAGTACCAAGCCTAAGAATTGCTTCATTTACAGACATGGATGATACCGACACTGTTTGCGAGAGGCTTGCACAATTGGTTGAACTGGAAGAAGACAGATTTATTGCAGGATTCCATCAGCAAGTTCAGAAGGAATGAGAAAAGGCTATCATAACAGGCACATCAATAAGAAGACATTCAAGCAAGGTGATTTAGTACTGGTGTATGACAGTAGGTTTATAAAACACCCTGGGAAGTTTAGAACGCATTGTCTTGGACCATATGAGATTGCCTATGTTACAGAAGGAGGAGCTGCGCAGTTGAAGACATTGAAGGGAGATTGGAAGGAAGGATTGGTGAATGGGATTCGACTGAAGTTGTACTATGACAACCAGTTGCCTCACATCTCTCATTAAAAGCATGAGGAAAAGGGTATAGGTACCAGGTGTGGTTGAAACTGGGTACCAGACATAGAAAATAAAGTATGCACAAGGATGGAAAGGAGGCATAAAGCAGAAAGCAAGGGTTGTACTACACAGTCCAAAGTCGAAGTAAAACAAGAGGATCAAATCTGAAGTTCCTCGGGATGAGTCACAGGTGAGTGTTGGGGGCCTGTTGGCCCTTGGTTATGGAAGGAAGTGAAGAACAAGGAAGGGAAGGTAAAAAGCGAGCTTTGTGGAAGACACAGTAACTGTCACTGAGTCGAAGTGAGGAAAAGAGCAGGAAAGATGGAGCAAAGTGCGGAAAAGCAAGTTGTTGGATGAGGAGATCATGGATGATAGATCAAAAAGGAAGAAGGATCATGGAGAACTAAGCAAGTAGAGAAATCCATCATCAGATGCTTTGGAGCACCTCACAATGAACAAGGAAAGACAGGCTGGTGAAGCCCGGAAAAAGCGGGTCAAGTTGACCTAGGGCTTTAGACACCTAGGGTTTTGGTATCTAGGGTTTTGACACTTAGGTTTTGGCCTAAGGCTATCGGTGAAGGATTGTGATGTATAAATAAAGGTCAAGAGTACCTGGGTCGGGTTTTTGTTGTTGTTGGTCATTGAGTATTGGTATGATATTTTTTTTATAGCTTTGTTGTGGAGGGAGAGGATTGTATTACAAGATCTTCAACTGTGTGTGAAGGTCAAATCCTACAGCTGGGTGTACAATAAAGGGAGAGAAAGAGAGAGAAGAAAGAATATTTGCTAGCTGAGAGCACAGATAAGAACTGTATGCTTTAACTTAATAAATCATTAGCATAGTTATGTGTATGTAGCCCTAGAGAGAGGGTGAACCACGTATATTTTGTGTCATATGTCTGATTGATGTCTGGATCTCTGTCATTGTTATATTGTTATTTGCAGTCTTATGTTAGATCATATCTATAGCTGCGCAGGATAGACCTAGCTAATAAGTGATATATGAATGCTGTGTTGTTGTTGTGATAGATCCACTTGATATTAACCTGGTTGTAGACATTTTTGTCCTACAATCCCCCTCTTAGTTGCTTCAAGTGAGACTGCATCTGCTTCGTAGGTGCTGTCAAAAGGGCTAGTAGCTAGGGCTTGTTGGTGCACTCTTGGAGTGAACCTTGGGTCTGTCCTTGTGCCAACACTCTCGTAGGAGATTGGATTAGTTTGGAGTGTGTTTTCTGGGTGAATATTTCTTGTGCGATTGCATGGATTGGTTTTTTGGTTGAAGGACAGATCACTACATGAGTTTGAAAGGAAGTGAATGGAAGGAGACATAAATATACCACTACACCAAATCGACCAAGGAGCCAAGTGGGATGATGAATCGTGTAATTTAGACATTAAAATGCTTGCAAATGTCTTTGATTCTCTTATTCCCAAATCCCCCAATATCAAACATGT
>JASDQU010688127.1:13086-25587 GCA_032191745.1 Picea mariana
AATACCAGATACCTCTTTCAAGCCAGGAAATTTAAAAATACCAAATACCTCTTTCATGCCAGGAAATATAATAGAATTGGGACTCTTATCGACGGCTGGAAAACTGGTCTTGATTTGGATCTACCCGCAGAGCTCGCTGTGGAGTGGGTAAAATACTGGACATAACTTACATATGTGGGAATTCAACTACAAGACATGGAGGATCAACTTATGTGGTCTGGGTGACAAATCAGGACACATTACTGTCAAAAATATCTATTCTTCTGTCACAAACTCACTCTAGCAAAATAATTATTTTGGTTGGAGGAAAAACATCTGGTCCTGGAAATTACCACAAAATATCAAGTTGTTCACTTGGTTAACTGTAGAAAACAAAATCCATACCTGGGATAACCTCTAAAGTAAAGGATGGGTTGGCCCCAACATTTTCCATCTGTGTTACAATGATGAAGAAAAAATGTTGCACCTCTTCACTAAGTGTCCCTTCACTTGTCTTGTATGGGACAAAATCACTCTCGATCAACACATAAGCACTGTTTGGGACGATAATTCTATATCTGTCTACTATGATTATTGGACAACCAGGGAACACTGCTTCAAATTTATTCCATCACTGGTTTGTTGGTTTGTCTGGCTGCATAGAAACAATTTTTTTTTCAAAAATATGCCCCCCTCTATATGCACTGTTGCTTATAAGACACTTGACTTGTATAAAAACTGGAAATATATACATCCAATTAAAATGGAAAAGAGGATTAAAAATACACCACATATATTAGAGGATACACCTACAGGGTGGTTTTATGGAGCAACACAACTCAATGGCACATTGAGTGGTTCAAGTGGATTGATCAAAATCACAAAAGATTCTACTTATAGATGGAATTTTTGTTGTGGCTCGAGCACCAACATAAGGGCAGAGATATTGGGTGCCTCGGCAACATTACACTTGGCCTCCATATTAAACATTGAAGTCCTACAAATTCTCGGGGGTTCTAGAATTATCATAGATTGGTTGAACATTAAGGGTAAGCTACAAGCCATCTCACTCTTGGCCTGGAAGGACATAATTAGACTTCTACAACATAACTTCAAGAAGCTCAATTTTACTCATATCTACTGTGAGCACAACAAGGAAGCATACTTGCTTTCAAAGGAAACACTTCAGAAAAAAATAGGCATAATATCATACAATCATTGGCTTTATGGACATGAGGGCCCCACCCATACTCTAAATATATATTAGTACCTGGAACATCTGTTCATCGATGCATACAACATATTCTTTTGTTCTTGAGTATATGCAACAACAATATTTTGTACTTTACTCATTTTTTTGTTAACTTTTGACATATTGGAGTCTGTATAACTTTATATCCATCTCTCATCTTTCACCTTCTAGTTGGTTGGAAGACCACTGTAGGAAAACAATATTCTCGTCAGTGGATACTTTGTTTTGATTATAAACAAGTTGTGAGAACAAATTATATATTAATATAATTGAGTAATTTTTCTGTTGGAAAAAAAACTAGGTAGAATTTGAGGATTAAAAAAACAAAATATGAAGATTAAATAAGATTAGTAGGAATAGTAAAGATTACATCAAAAGAAGTTTGGACTTTATTAGGAGAGAAGAAAAAATCTCCATGACTTTTCCAACTAATGGTGTGTTAGAATTAATGTTTATTTTAGAGTTGGTTGGAAATTGTTGATATATTTTCTCAACTTCTATCTCCAAATTTGAAATAAGTTGGATTTGACAAAACTTATAAGTGTATTGTATATGAGTTTGTATAGGCAATAAATAATAATAATAGAGTGACTGTTTTGTGCGTGCAATTTTCTAAGTTGGTATCACAACATGTTTCTCTCTATGTATCTCCCTCACGAGAGGGCATGTGAATAGAGATGTAATCTGCTCTCTGTTGGCCCTTGGTTATGGAAGGAAGCAAAGAACAAGGAATGAAAGGTAAAAAGCAAGCTTCGCGGGAGACACAGTAACTGTCACTGAGTCGAAGTGAGAAAATGAGCAGGAAAGATGGAGTGAAGTGCGGAAAAGAAAGCCATTAGACAAGGAGATCAGGGATGAAAGATCAACAAGGAAGAAGGATCATGGACAAATCAGCAAGCAGAGAAAGCCATCATCGGATGCTTTGGAGCACTGCACAATGAAAAAGGAAAGACAGGCTGGTGAAGTCCAGAGAAAGTGGGTCAAGTTGACCTAGGGTTTTAGACACCTAGGGTTTTGGTATCTAGGGTTTTGACACCTAGGTTTTGACCTAAGGCTGTTGGTGAGAGATTGTAACGTATAAATAAAGGTCAAGAGGACCTGGGTCGGGTTGTTGTTCTTGTTGGTGATCCGTCAAGATTTTTTAATGACTATGGTTTAGTTTTAATTTTGCATGCGTTAATTAACCATTTGAGAAACTTAGTGAAGGAATGAGGAAAGAAGAGGAATTATGACATCCATATATAAATTTGTAGATCTGAAATGCAATAAAACATAGCAAACCATAACACTCAGATTGATAACGGAGTTCGACACAACTTTGCCTACGTCTCCGGGCCTTTTTCTCTGTGGGAGAGGCTTCTTTATTTCTGTTCAAATGATAAAAAGTACATCACTACAATTCCAAATGGCTACAATACTAATCTGTTCGTTTTCATCCAGATCTCAAGAACCATGCAAAGAAAACAGCACGCAAAACGGACGTCCGAAGCTCCCAGAAATGGTCCGACAACGTCTCCTCCTCAAAAGATTCTCTGCATCAAAATGGATTTATCTTGGTTTCCCTTTAGTATAACTCTATTCTAACTTCTCCAATGGCTTCAAAGCGTCCAAAAACCCCTATCTGGGCTCTTTCGACACCTTAATCGGTCGAAAAACGAAGAAGTTAGGCCTCCTGGAAGTCTTCCCCTTCACTCTTGCTGTCTCTGCATCTACAAATTGCACCCCCCTTGAATGAACCTGGCACACACGCTTATTTAAGCGCAAAAACCTGGCACCGGGTGCAATCGTGCCAACGGTCCAAACTGTAGGATGGTTAGGGCACCTCCAGCCCCTAACCGCCTAGCTCTCGGGCATATGCGGTCCATGTGACCACGTGCATTTACAAAAAGGACTAACCGTTGAACACCAAAACCCGCGCGCCAAAGGTTAAGGTCACATACCACACAATAGAACCGTGGCTTAACACAAATCCCACGCACGTGCAATGTTGGAGAGTATGGGCATATGTCAACGCACAAAACTGTGGGTCAGGGCTAAGCCCCGACCCGACCCCACACCATTTAAAACAAAACTCAACATTAAATATTTTACAAGTCATATATCCAACAAGGAACAAGCTGTGGTACAATGGTCGAGTGGATTTGTGAAAGCTTTACATGGTGGGGAGGTCCAGGGGTCGAACCCCACGGCCTCCATAAAATTTTAATAAACAAACCAAACACCAACAACCAATAAAGGGGTGCCATGTGGCAGCCCATGATTGGGCCACGTGGCACCATAACATTTTCCAAGAAATTGCCACGTGTCGTCAACTGATTCGACCAACTACAAGCCAATCAAACTACCACATAAATTTTTCCACATCATCATATGGATTCTTCCACGTCACCTGTACGGCCTCTGCCACATCAGCCTGTACGGACTGCCCAGTCAGCATTTTTTTGCATGTTTGACTTTTCGGACAGAACGCGATATCTTCTCCATACGGAGCCCGTTTGACAAAGTAAATATATCGCCAGAATTAGGAAGATGAGACAAACGTAATGGCATAGGTTTCGTCACATTCCGAACACTTTCATTTTTGAGCATTTTTCAAGCCCTATCAGGCTTCTGGATCCGATTTCGGATCAATTGGTCATTGAGTATTGGTATGATATTGTTTTTATAGTTTTGTTGTGGAGGGAGAGGATTGTATTACAAGATCTTCAACTGTGTTCGAAGGTCAAATACTACAGCTGGGTGCACAACAAAGGAAGAGAAAGAGAGAGAAGAAAGAAGATTTGCTAGCTGAGAGTGCAGATAAGAATTGTATGCTTTACCTTAATAAATCATAAGCATAGTTCTGTGGACGTATCCCTAGAGAGAGAGTGAACCACGTATATTTTGTGTCGTATGTGTGATTAATGCCTGGATCTTTGTCATTGTTATATTGTTATTTGTAGTCTTATGTTAGATCAGATCTCTAGCTGCACATGATAGACCTAGCAGATAAGTGATATATGAATATTGTATTGTTATTGTGATAGATCCACTTGATATTCCCCTGGTTGTAGACATTTATGTCCTGCAATCCCCCTCTTAGCTGCTTCAGGTGAGACTGCATCTACTTCACAGGTGTTGTCGAAAGGGCCAGTAGCTAGGGCTTGTTGGTGCACTCTTGGAGTGAACCTCGAGTCTGCCTCTGTGCCAACAAATGGTTCCGTTGCACGGCGTTTTGGGATACCATCATATCCGCATTGCCAAGGAGGACCATCATAAGACTAAATTTTCCATAGAGTGGGGATCCTACTAATATACAGTAATTCCATTTGGATTGAAGAATTCCCCAACCATCTTTTCCAGGGTGGTGGTCGAAGCGTTCAAAGAATTTTTGCATAAATTTTTAGAAGCATACTTTGATGACTGGACTGTTTTTAGTTTGTTGAAAAATCATATTGAATGTCTAAGGCTAATGTTGGACAAATGTAGGCAGTGTCAATTTTCTTTGAATCTGAAGAAATGCATCTTCTTCTCACCATTTGGAGTGCTATTAGGTCATATCGTATGAAAGAAAGGATTGTTGGTTGACCCATCTAAAATTTCAATTATAGTTGATTTTCCACCCCCCACTTCAGTCAAACAACTGCGCACTACACTAGGCCATACTGGATATTACAGGAAATTTATCAAAGGATATGTCCAAATTACAACACCATAAGGAGAATAGCCATGGTGTATGCACTACAAAAATTCCGCCACTACTTGTTGGGAGGACACTTTAAAATGTTTACTGATCACTCCGCGCTGAAGTACCTAGTCAACAAGACAGTGTTGGGGGGGTGAATATGTAGATGGATTCTGTTGTTTCAAGAATATGATTTTGAGATCATAGTTAGGCGAGGAAGAATGAACAAGGGCCCATACCACTTATCAAGGTTGGAACATGGTGAAGAACCTACCAGTTTGGAGGATAAATTTCTGGATGCACAACTGCTCACCATTAGAAATATTGATGACCACTTCAAAGACATAGTCCAGTTTCTATCAACAGGAATGGCTCCAAGTGACTATACAATTCCTCAGAAGAAACAACTAGTGGTGTGTGCTGCAGACTTTTCACTTATAGTTCGACACCTGTACAAAATGGGATCAGATGAAATATTAAGAAGTTGTGTTATGGAGACAGAGCAACCACTGATCCTCACAGAATCTCATGAAGGCATCGTAGGAGGATATCACGCAGGGAAAGAAACTGCGCAAAAGGTTCTACGAGATGGCCTTTGGTGGCCTATGTTACATAGAGATGCTAAAGAGTATGCCAGAGCATGTGATTTATGCCAGAGAGTTGGAAAACCATCCCGAAGAGGTGAAATGCCATTAGCACTGCATATGACCCTACAAGCATTTGAAAAGTGGGCCATTGACTTCGTGGGGCCTATAAACCCACTAGGAAAGCGCACAGGAGTAAGGTAAATTATTACTGCCATAGAATACTTAACCAGATGGGCCGAAGCCAGAGCAGTCAAGGACTGTAGTGAAACTACAACTGCGCGTTTTATATTTGATGACATAATAACCAGGTTTGGATGCCCTAAGATCCTTATGAGTGATCAGGGTACACACTTCATCAATAAGACAGTTGAAGCCCTGATTGAAGAATTTGCAGTCCACCATCAGAAGAGTACACCTTACCATCCACAAGCAAACAAAATGGTTGAAGCATTCAACAAGATATTGGAGACAACATTGACAAAGATTTGCAGCGTGAACATGGATGACTGGGATTTAAGAGTACCGACAGTACTCTAGGATTATAGAACCACTTGCAAGAAATTAACAATGCAGACCCCCTTCAAGTTGGTTTATGGTATGGAAGCTATTGTCCTGATGGAGAACTTAGTACTAAGCCTAATAATTGATGCATTTATAGACATGGATGATACCGATGCTGTTCGCGAGAAGCTTTCATAGTTGGTTGAACTAGAAGAAGACAAATTCAATGCAAGATTCCATGAACAAGTTCAGAAGGAATGAGAAAAGGCCTATCATGAAAGGTACATCGAGAAGAAGATATTCAATCAAGGTGATTTAGTACTCGTGTATGATAGTAAGTTTATCAAAAACCCTGGGAAGTTCAGAATGCATTGGCTCGGACCATATGAGATTTCCTATGTTACAGAAGGAGGAGTTGTGTAGCTGAAGACATTGAAGGGAGACTGGAAGGAAGGATTGGTGAATGGGAGTCGACTGAAGTTGTACTACGACAACCAGTTGCCTCGCATCTCTCAATAAAAGCATGAGGAAAAGGGTCCAGGTACCAGGTGCAGTTGAAACTAGGTACCCGACACAGAAAAGATAGTATGCACAAGGATGTAAAGGAGGCATGAAGCAGAAAGCAAGGGCTGCACTGCACAGTCCAAAGTCGAAGTAAAACAAGAGGATCAGATCTGAAGTTCCTCGGGACGAGTCATAGGTGAGTATTGGGGGCTTGTTGGCCCTTGGTTATGGAAGGAAGCGAAGAACAAGGAAGGAAAGGTAAAAAGTAAGCTTCGCAAGAGACACAGTAACTGTCACTGAGTCGAAGTGAACAAAAAAGCAAGAAAGATGGAGCGAAGTGTGGAAAAGCAAGCCGTTGGACGAGGAGATCAGGGATGACAGATCAACAAGCAAGAAGGATTGTGGACAACTCAACAAGCATAGAAATCCATCATCGGATGCTTTGGAGCACCGCGCAATGAACAAGGAAATACAGGTTGGCAAAGCCCGAAAAAAGCGGGTCAAGTTGACCTAGGGTTTTAGACACCTAGGGTTTTGGTATCTAGGGTTTTGACACCTAGGTTTCGACCTAAGGTTGTCGGTGATGGATTGTAATGTATAAATAAAGGTCAAGAGGACCTGGGTCGGGTTGTTGTTGTTGTTGGTCATTGAGTATTGGTATGATACTTTTGTTATATCTCTGTTGTGGAGGGAGAGGATTGTATTACAAGATCTTCAGTTGTGTGCGAAGGTCAAATCCTGCAGTTGGGTGTGCAAGAAAGGGAGAGAAAGAGAGAGAATAAATAAGATCTTCTAGATGAGAGCGCAGATAAGAAATGTATGATTTACCTTAGTAAATCATAAGCATAGTTCTGTGGACATATCCCTAGAGAGAGGGTGAACCACGTATATTTTTTGTCGCATGTGTGATTGATGCCTGGATCTCTATCATTGTTATATTGTTATTTACAATCTTATGTTAGATCATATCTATAGCTGCACAGGATAGACCTAGATGATAAGTGATATATGAATGTTGTATTGTTGTTGTGATAGATACACTTGATATTCCCCTGGTTGTAGACATTTCTGTTTTGCAATCCCCCTCTTAGATGCTTCGAGTGAGACTGCATCTTCTTCACAGGTGCTGCCAAAAGGGCCAGTAGCTAGGGCTTATTGGTGCACTCTTGGAGTGAACCTCGGTTCTGCCCCTATGCCAACACTCTCGTAGGAGGGTAGATTAGTTTGGAGTGTGTTTTCTGGGTGAAAATTGCTTGTGTGTTTGCATGGATCAGTTTTTTGGTTGAAGGACAAATCACTACATGAGTTTGAAAGGAAGCGCATGGAAGGAGACATAAATCTACCACCACACCAAATTGACCAAGGAGCCAAGTAGGATGATGAATCGTGCAATTTGGAAAATAAAATGCTTGCAAATGTCTTTGATTCTATTATTCCCAATTCCCCCAATCTCAAACATGTGTGTCTTCAAATGGGATCAGAACATTATTTGGGATCTCATGATATCTCTACCATGAATATGATTAGTGATCCACGCGAGGCTCTGTTTCACAAGAGGCATCCCAAGATGAATAATGGTGATTTCAACTACTATAACTTGAAGGACATATTGTCTGCAAAATTAGGACAGAGTGATATTAAGATCAGTTGGTCCTTCCATTGTCCTGATGTCATATTATTGGGATTCTCTCCCTTGAGTGGATCTTTCATGAATCTCCTCATTTCTCTTGCAGTTTATGTTGCGATCTATAAGGGGGGCACTCAATTTGGATTCCTGAGGAATTCGGTAACATGGGAGGAGCTTATGGATGATTTAGATGTGGATGTTGGTCCAGTGAAACCGAATAAGAGAATGTTCAAGATGTTGTCCCAGTGCATCCAAAGAAGAGAATGTTCAAGAAGTTCTCATTTTTCTATGCTCATGATCGAAGAAGGTTTCAATGAGGTTTGAAGTAGGTAGCTATATTAGTCTATTTTTTTTTTGAATTTGTGTCAATATGTATTAGTTTTATTCTTTGTTTGTAAAATGAATTATGGAGAGCCACTCATAGAACAAAGTAATATATTTTAAGTTGGTGGTTCTTGTCGTTCTTCGGTGGCACAAGAACAAATCACTGGTTTGATTATGTCTACAGTCTGTTATAAGTTGGTGGTTCTTATTGTACTTCGATGCTCCAAGAACAACGATTACTGGTTATCTTTGTGTGGGCTTGTGTATGTGAAAAAGGTTAGGTTTTATGATTGACTATTGGATACATTCAATGTTTAGACTCCTTTCCTATATAACTGATGAATACAATGAGCTATGTGTTTCGACAGATGGAAGTATGTCAATAGGATGATTCAATATCTAGACCATTTTTCAAAGTACGTCAAGAATTGTTGGTCATTACAAATGCATCATTGATTGTCAGAAGCAATTGTATCTTCAATGGATGTAGCGGTAGGTCGAATGAATGGTTGAAAAATGTCAGTCTATGAGAGTTCAGAAGTGGATAGAAATGTTCATGAAGACCAGACAAGATAGAGATCAAAGTCTAAAAATACTCGTGTGTGATTTCAGTATTGTTATTTGTAATGTAAGCATTAAGGAAAGGCACTAGAAGGCCTTAGAATTAATTCTTATTTTAGAATTGGTTGGAGTTTGTTAGAAATTGTTGAGATATTCACTTATATAAATATATAGTTTATATAAGTAATAATAATAGAGTGAGTGCTTTGTGCATGAAATTTTATAAGTTCGTGAACAGAAGTCAAACTCCCAACTTTGTCTTTTTGATATGCAATTTGTGCTAATAAATTCATGTAAGAACTTTGGGAATGAAGTGCTCTGGGCTATTAACCACATTGAAAAGAAAAAATCTCAGGTATTGAGCATTTGACAAGTAGCCTTGGAAATCTTTGATATATATTATTTGTTGACAAATAAGACTAACATTTTTTCTATTAATACAACTCCAATTATTTCTCTTAAAAATAAAATAAAATAGATACAGTTTAATAAAATATTCAATTCAATTATCAAGAAGCGCTTGTAATATCAAAAGCCATGTAATTATATATTTAAAAAATGTATACCTGACTTATTACCCCCACGATACTGTTTTCATATTTTTTTAAAGTTGGACCGTAAACAAAACAACAAATTAAACTTTGATTTCCCCAAAGTTAAATAAATATTTATTTAAGTTTTATTTTAAATGGATTTATTTGAATATATATTGGCTTAATGCACTAATTTTACCATTAAAATATAAAAATAAATATGAACATTGACGTCGGGGTTGCATATGATGTAGTAGGTGGGTGTTTAAATGTTTTTTTAGGTTGATAGAGGGGCAAGAGCTAATGCTTCTATAGTTTTCTATTTGTTACAAGCCGCCTCCTCGTCTTGCGAGTGGATTGTGAGTGTGAACATTAGGAACCCATCTACTACCGGATTCGAACTGCATGCCATGGTCAATATAGAGAGTTTTTCTAATGGAGACATAACAAGGACCAGGGAGAGAGAATTGAATATTAGTGGAGGATAGAAATATAGGATTGAATTAGCTAGAGGCGTATATAATGAATATGAGTGGACGACAGAAATAGAGGATTCAATTAGATCTCAATGAACTTCCGAGGATGCAAAGTGCAAGAAGGTGTAGCAAATATTTCTTTTAACACAGAGAAACTGATTGTAGAAGAAGGGAAGGAAATGGGAGATGCAGGATTGCAACCATACTGTGATTACATTCGTGTAGTAGGAGGGACATTACTCTTCTTCTGTATTGTACTATCACAAGGAGCTATTGTTGTTGGCCAAGTAGCATCCAACTATTGGTTTGCATCAGCAAATCTAAATCCAAATATTGATGGTGGTCTTTTGATAGGAATATATGCAAGCATTTCGTTATGTAGTGGAACTTTTGTCTATGAAAGGGTTCCTCTTGTTGTGTTGTTCAACTTGTGAGTGTCAAAGACCTTTTTCTCTGGAATGATCAATTCAATATTTAGGTCACCCATGGCCTTTTTCGATACCACAACTGTCTGTGGGAATAGTTATATTCCAAGTGAAAATATATTCTCCGAGATGTTTCCGTTCAACCAATTTCAAATTTAGGGCTTGAAACCTTTTACTTATTCTAACCAAAAGCCTTTATGTTTTTACAGGCATCTTCAGATACAAGTTTGTTAGATGTAAACATAGTTTGGGCCTACAACTGTGTTTTATGTGCGGGCTCATATCATAGGAATGATATTCATCATATCATTTGTCACATGGCAAGTTTTGGTGGTTGTCATTCCGATGCTCTTTATCACTAGATGGATCCAAGCTAGGTTTCTTATTTAGCTTCTCCAAGAGAGTTAAGAAGGAACGACGTTATCATGTAACGAACAACGCTACTGAAACAACATTAGGTGTAGTGACAATCAAAGCAATTACATGGTAGAAAGAGTCCAGGAAAAGAACTTGAATCTTATCGATACAAATGCAAGTTTTCTATGGAATGGTCGATCTTAAGGTTGGAATCACTTGGAAACATTGTCCTTTTTACTTCAGGTTTTCTACTTGTTTCATTACCTTAAGATATCATAACTCCTGGTAAGCAGATTGTTATTTAATTAATTATGCCGATAGGCATCCCCCTATTGGAATTGATGGTTTAATGTGTCTTTTAAATGCGTCTTTTTTCTTATTTACTTTTTCACATTTACTTAATATAATAAAAAAATTACATTAATTATATGGATAGAGTTGACAAAATGAGAAGCAAAGAATACAGAGAAAGAGTGGAGCAAAAATAGTATTCAGTATATTGAGTATGTGAAAAAAGAGTACTTTTAAAAAAGGGAAAAGAGTTGAGCTAAATGGGCTCAAGCAAATCAAGAACATAAAGAACCGAGTGTACAACTGTCCAGGATAGTTGGCAGTGTACAATCATACCGTTGAGGTTACATTATATTTAACATTCCCTCTTAAACTCAACAGTTACAAACATCAGCACTGATAATGCCCAAGTGTTGTCTCTGAAAATCAAAAACGGATTTTCCTAGTGGCTTTTTAAAAATATCTGCGAGTTGATCTCGTGAGCCACATTATTTAAGTGCAATGCCACCATTATTGACTAGCTCACGGATGAAGTGAAAGAGAGTGTCAATGTGTTTACTTTTCTTGTGAAACACATGGTTTTTGGATAAAGCAATTGCTGAGGTGTTGTCACAGAAGATAGGAGTTGGCTCTTTTTCTGTATGTGACATATCATTCAATATTCTTCTCAGCCACACAGCTTGACATGAAGCTGAGGTAGCAGTGACATACTCTTCCTCTGTAGAAGATATTGATACAATGGGTTTCTTCTTTGATGCCCATGAAATCAGGTTCGCGCCCAGGTGAAAAACATGTCCTGAAGTGTTTTTTCTATCATCTAGGCTGCCTGCGAAATCACTGTCTGTGTAAACAAAGAGATGATTATCATCAGATTGAGTGTACCATGAGCCAAAATTGAGAGTTCCTGCAACATATCTCAGAATTTGTTTCGCCATCTTCCAGTGAGAATCTTTGGGGGATTCCATGAACCTGGAAACAAGACTAGCTGCATACATAATATCAGGCCTAATTGCTGTAAGATACAAAAAACTTCCTACTAAACTTTTGTACAGGGTAGGGTCCATTGTAGGTCCTTCATCTTGCTTGCTCAATTTTGTGCCTAGGGGAATAGGAGTTTCTGTTGGATTGCATTCTTCCATGCAAAATCTTTTGATGATGTTTGTTGCATACTTTTGCTGATAGACAAAAATGCCTTTGGTTGATTGATCAACCTCAATCCCCAAAAAATATTTCATTATGCCAAGATCTATCATCTCAAACTCAGATTGCATGGCATGTTTAAAACTAGTTAACTCAAAATTTTTAGTATATATCATGTCATCAACATATAAACATACAATCAGAATTTTACCATGTTGATCGGTTTTGGTGTAAAGAGTTGGCTCATTTTGGCTTTTGCTGAAACCACTTTTGATCAGGT
>JASDQU010688128.1:50236-65664 GCA_032191745.1 Picea mariana
GATACAACATACATGAATGGGAAATTGAAGTTGACATCGGAAATTGGGTGTCTGATCCAGGCATCTCCAAGGAAAGGGATACCAAGTACCAGAAAATGGTGGACCTATATTGACACATTAAAACCTTTGTGGGAAATGTTCTTCAAGACAAAGACTAGGATCGAAAGGAGATCCTCATGTAATTGATCGAGGTTAAACAACAACTCTATGAAATCAAATCCAAACTCTCATCTCACACCCAATAGAATGTTTCCCCGGTTAATGGAAACCCCATGCCCAAACATTAGGAGAACTCTATTAGGGAAGGTGGCCTCTCTTGATAATAACTTCCAGTATGCTTAGAATTTTGAGTTTTTCTAGCAGCTTTTACATGACATATATGAATAACTATAGGAAGATAATTATGCACTTAGTTTGGTTTTACAGTTTTATAAGTTTATATGTAATTCAAAACTTGGCTCATACTTTATGGACAAATAACCTCCTCCATTTTTGTTGGTCTGGTTTCCCCAGTGGCAAGTGAACAACTCAATGGTTTTGTGTACATTTTCCTCACTCTCATAATATAAGTAGACTGGTTTATTGATAAAAAAAAAAAATGTTTAGCTTTTTTTTAATTAAGTTTTTAAGCATTTAAAAAATGGATATATAATTTTGGTTTTTAATTTTTTTTAAAGGGAAGCTTATGGTAGTTTTTTTTATACTATCTTTTAATTTTTTTTCTCTTTTTAAATTTATTTAAAATTTATTTTATTTATTTATTTGTATGTTATTCTTAACTTTTTTAGCATTTCCCCTTAATTTTATTTTTTTTTCTCTATATTTTTTAATTTTCAATGTTGGGCTTTTTGGATATGGCATAAAAAATGTTGCAATTTTAAGTTTAGAAAAAATGGGTGTTACTAGTAGTACTTCTTTTTGATTTGAGGGTGCATTTAAAGGTTTTGGGTGCAACAATATCGCTTGTTAAGGCTATGGTTTCAAACAAGTTATAATTTTAACCCCGAAAAAAGAAGAGGGTAAATATGGGAGAACCACTTTTCGATTTGAGGGTTGATTTTAATATTATGATTGTAATTCTATTGTTTGTTAAAGTTCCAATTTCAAATAAGTTGTAATTTTAACCCCATAAAAAAAAATAGGAAATTTTGGGAGCACCACATTTCAATTTAGGGTTTTATTTTAAGGTTTTTCTTGCAACAGTACTAGTTGTTAACACCACCATTTAAAAAAAGTTGTAATTTTAATCTCGAAAAAAGGTGATTCTAGGAGCACTACTTTTCAATTTGAGGGTTGATTTCAAGGTTTTGGCTGCAATGGTACTAGTTGTTTTTTCTCCAATACAAAATTGCTCAAAATTATACTAGAATATAATTTTTTTTTACATCTTCTTGTCCATAACATGGTTCTAGTCAGTAAACTAGACCGAAAGTACCAAGTAGTCAAAAATAATCTGTCTAGGAATAAACTTTCTTACATGGCTCAGTGGACCAATACTTCAAAAAGAAAGGCTACATAAACCATAAAACTAGATCAAAAGGTAAAAAACCAGAGCTTTTTTACCCAGATTTATAAGATAAAAGTCCAAAAATATCATAAGCAAGCTCAAAATACTGAAATAAGAAAGAAGTCAGAAAAGGATGAGATGACTTATGGGACCTGCAGTCCCGTTTTCCCACTTGTAATATGTTATTGTTCCTTCAGCTTCATCAATAGCTTGTTTAGATAGTTGATCTGAATCCATGTTAAATTCCATGTATATATGATGGAAGCTAATTTCTTGAATTTTTTTTATTAATTCCTTTGTTTTGAGCTTCCATCCTTCAATGGCGCTAGCCTGGAGTCTTCCTCTATTGTTTAGACATTTACAACTACCTTTGAGTCTCCCAAAGCCTGAAGTTTTTGTAGGGACAAATGTGTGGCTAGTGTGAGAATTTCCCAAGCTCCTAGTAGTTTTGCCTTTGTATTGTTTCCTTCCCCGTAGTTGAAAAACCATCTATAAACAGATGAATCTGGAGTTTTGATAACACCCCTGACTCCACATTGCTTTCCACATGAATGTGTTGCCCCATCAAAACAAGCCATAGAAGAACCCACATGCTGTGTAATCAAACAAGCTCTTAAAKGGATAAWTTTTTKAGTTGTTGGGTGACTTTTGTGAGATCCGAGAGTCTTGATAACCACAAAGAGAATTGAAGGAGAAGCATTCTCAAAGATTTATTTGTTTCTCTCTATCCAAATATRCTAGCAAGTAAGGGCTATAAGAGTAGAGGAGACAGATTTGTCCTCTATCCAATAAGTAAAACAATCAGATAGTGTAATCCCTTCGCAAATTTTTTTAAGCTTCTGAATGATTTTTATTCTTTCCCGRACCAGTTTGATGACACCATGGTTTCAAACAAGTTGTAATTTTTATCCCCTTCCAAAAATGATRATTCTGGTAGCACCACTTTTCAATTTGAAAATAAGAATAACCACAAAATAAAACCTCAAAAAAACAAGCTCTTTAATTGGTCAAATTAATAACTATGTTTTGTACCAACATATATTTATTGCTTATGTAAAGTTGTTGTACTAATATTAACTTGAAATCTTTCTCTCTATGTCATTTCCATGATGGAACTAACCTCTTCTTAGACACATCACTTCACATCACCATGAAGCATAATAAAATTAACAAATTGTAATTTTAAACTTAAAAAAATTAACAAATTGTAATTTTAAACTAAAAAAATAACTTTAGAAACATTAATTTTTTATTTGAGACTTAGTTTTGGTATTTTTAACTTCAAAAGATGAATTTTTAAACTTATAATTCTCTTTTTGGAATCACGATTCTCATCCAATCAATTACTACACAATTACAACTTCAAATAAATGTTAAACACAAGTTTCGTAGGTGAATACACTATTACATCCTTTGAGTCATATTATTTTATTCTTTGTCAAAATAGAAAATCAGTATCAATCTTTCTATCTTTATTAAATGTAAAGTTTTTGATAACTTCAAATAAATGTTAAACGCAAGATTGGTAGGTGATTGAATACATTAGTACGTCCTTGGACTCATATTATTTTATTTTTTTCATTATTTTATTCTTTTCAAAATAGAAAATTAGTATCAATCATTCCATCTTTATTAAATGTAAAGTTTTTAAATATATTAATAATAGTATAATATTTCATTTTCTTCGATTTTTGACATTACTCAATGATTTAAAAAAAAAAAAAAAAAAAACTCAATCCAAGGTTGTTTAACAAAAATTGTAAAAAAAAATCCAATAAAAATTACCTTGAACTAATATTATCTTTTCCTTGCAAATGTAAAGTCTTACATTACATTAATGTAAAATACAAAGCAAGAGTCTCCTACGCCATGAATGGATTAAAAAGAATATTGATTTTTCTAAATTACGATTAAAAAAATATCCTGTAGTATTATATAAAAATTTAATTGAAAACAAAAAAAAATACAATTCTACTAAAAATATCTTGTAACATGACATAGAAAAATTATACGATATAACATCA
This sequence comes from Picea mariana, assembly GCA_032191745.1. Taxonomy (NCBI): domain Eukaryota; kingdom Viridiplantae; phylum Streptophyta; class Pinopsida; order Pinales; family Pinaceae; genus Picea; species Picea mariana. Next base: position 53,768 of record JASDQU010688128.1, read on the forward strand.
TATAGTAATATTAATAACTGACTTGTCGATGGTAAACATAATACTGAAATATAACAGGAACCAAGCGACTCTGGAGAAATTTCCAAGCTAGGGTTTAACAATCGTGGTCTCAGTAGCAGCCAACATGGTCACTAAAGGGGAGGGAATGCAACCCACTCATACAATTAGGTAGTGGTGGACAGAAGGAAAGGCCCACGAGGCGACGATTTCAAAGAACCTCTGACATGCACCTCAGGATCAGGATTGAAAAAGAATCAAGAGGGAAACCAAGAAAAAAGTGATCGCATGGGGGAAGGAGCCAAAGAATCCCAGAACGATGTGCAAGCAACGACGAACCCCAGTGGGGTAGATGGACACAAACCGTGTAAACCTAAAACAACACTAATACCCAAGGTTATATTGGAATACCCCCAAACGTAACTCTTCCGAGAATAGATGACGATGCATGCATTGATTTGCAAGTTCATGGGTCTGTGGCCCACAGAAAAATCGTTTCACAACTAGATAAAATACCATTGGAAGCCAAGTGGAGAAGTGGAACTCCACCAAGGCTTGAAAGGATTCTTCATAGCGGTATTTATGAACTTGGAGGACAGGGATAAATTCTTTGATTGGGGGGCATATTTCCATGCCTTAGCGGGGTTGTACATTCGTCCATGGAAGGAAAACTTCTCCCTAGARAAAGAAAATTTTAAAAATGTCCCAGTCTAGATAAGGATTACCRCTAGACTACTGGCTGTAATCCACCTTCGAAGCCATAGGGAACAAGCTCGGAAAATATTTCAAGACATCGGAAGCTACCCTAAAAGGCAGATATACATCCTACGCAAGGATCTGCATAGAGATAGATGTTTCGGGGGTGCTCCCAGAAGCCATAAGCCTGGAGTTTAGGGATTAGGAATGGATACAAAGCATAGACTATGAGAAGATCCCATTTCGATGCAGAAGATTCCCTACTAAGAGAATGCCCTATTGACAAAAAACAAGAATCGAAAAACACTAAGCCACAGCAAAATGAGGACGGTTTTGTGAATCCAAATCACAAAAGCAGAGGAAACAAGAGACAAGGCAAGGCCCCAACAGGAAGCAACCCGGAAGCCAGGCTTAKAACATAAGGAAGGGCCAGGACCAACCAAGGAGAAGAAGGAGGGAAGGARAAGATGAAATATAAGGAAGCTAGTGAACACACAACTCAGGAGAACACAAAAACTYCAAGAAACAAAGGAGAACAGGGAAGTAGTGCAAATCCCAGGGAAGGAGGAAACGAAGATACCAACACCCCAATGCAGGAAGCACATGGATATTTGGAGATGACTCCAAGTGAGGTAGKAAAAAAGGACCCAAATCTCAGATACATTGTGGAAAGGGAAGGAATAGATCTATCGAATATACTGGAGCAATGGAAAAGGCAGGGAGTAGACAATGTGTCAGGGGAGCAACTTGATCGCATTCAATATCTCTTCCTTCTAAGGGAGGAAGAGAAATCCAGAGGGATCAAGGACATGCATGGCGAGATAGGACACTTGGGAATCAAAACAGGTGATGGACAACCACAACACTCACCCAAGAAGGCAAGGAGGAATAAAGGCAGAAAATCAAATAGTATATCCCTACAAGAACTAGTAGCCCTGTTGATAAACTCAGGTAAGATTAAAAATCTCTTCCCCAAATCTCCCCCACATGTTTAAATGAATATTATAACGTGTAATATTAGAGTCCTAAATAGCCCAAGAAAGCAACGAATCCTTAAAAATAGACTTAGTAAGGAACAACCTGACCTATGTTTCATTTAAGAGACAAAATGCACTTTAGATAGAATGGAAACTATCAGTAAAAAACATTGGAGTAAGTACAAGATGTTGGATTTCGAAATCCAACAGATGGTGGGAGGTATCCTCACCTTGTGGAACCCACAATAGGTGAAACTGCTTACAGCAGAAGCCACAAGACACACACTTTATGTTAAAATGCAAATTATAGGGAACACGGAGGAAATTCTATGCACTAATATGTATGGTCCCAAGGTGATGGAGGAAAAAAGGAGATTGCTCCTCGACCTATAAAATCTAAAGGATCTCACCCACAACCCCCATTGGATCCTGGCAGGGGATTTCAACATCGTCACTACACTCGCTGAGAAAAAAGGGGGCACCAAGAGACTGGACAGAGATGCGGAAGAATTCTCAACATTCATTGACACAATGAAGCTTGTGGATATCAATACTAGTAATCGTCAGTTCACCTGGAACAATAAAATTCTAGGTCACGACCAAGTAGCCACAAGGCTAGATAGATTCTTGGTGTCGGAATCAATCATGTTTAAGCATAGAGGGGCTTCCTCTAGGCTTAAATAATAAGAGTTAAGGGATCTCTAACTGGATAGTTCATAAGGCTCAATACTTGCTAAGGTTTTGAAAATGGGGTAGCAAGCTAAGTGGGCTTGATTGTGGGGAAAACTCCACAGTTAAGCACACTTGAGCCAGATGTGTCTTGGGATGGGTGACCACCTGGGAAGTCATGGTTACCGGGTGCAAGCCCCGAAAGTGAAGATTGATGCTATGTGATTCATTTCCTTGGTTTCAATCCCATTTCTTCATCCCTGTGAGAATCACCCGATGCAATGAGTGCTAAGTGGACTATTCAAATCATGAGAATTGTTGGTCAGTTGCGACTAATACTCATGGATATGGGTAATATATTAATGACTTACACTTCACAGTTAATTCCAAAAATGATATCAATCATGTTGCAGGGACTTAATTTGGATTGCAGTATCGTCCCTTGGGGGGGGATCAGATCACTGGCTAGTTCAACTGGAAGCTAATTTTCAAACCACATCGAAGAACAAACCATTTAGATTTGATAAATTATGGATCAACAATCCCACCTTCAAGGAGAACATCAACCAATGGTGGCGGGAGGAACTATTGGATCAAGGGACAAGGATGTTCAAACTTTACAAAAATATCAAGTACATCAAACAAAAAATCAAGGAGTAGAACAGGGAAGTCTTTGGAAATATAAACCAAGATAAAAAGAGTATCGAGGATAGAATGCGGAATCTACAGGAACATTGCATTGAAGAGGGATACATAGAGGATCAAAAAAAATAATAGATCCAAATGACCCAGGAATGGGAAGCAAGATGCCAGCAGGAAGAAATCCTCTAGCGTCAAAAGTTCAGAATAAGGTGGCTAAAGAAAGGGGAAAGGAACACAAAGTTTTTTCATAGAACAACTATTGCAAGAAGATCCCATAAAAAAATCTTGAAGATTAGGGATCAGGACGAGATCGAAAGAGAATACCACCAAGAAATTGAGAATACACTGGTCAACCACTTCCAGGGGATAGCCCAGGAACCCAACCAAGACAGATCTGAGGCCATACAAAGAATAATTTAGCACATCCCTAAGTTGTTCACAGAGGAGAAAAATGTTGGCCTAAGTGGCACAAACCCCACCCCTCCTTAACAGGGTTGCACAACCTCCTGGTCTAGGATCGTTCAAGTCGTTGAACCAAATGATTCGTCGGGATCCTGATGAAACCGTTTTCAACTTGACACATGCCCTTTTTCACTTCCTCGACACCCATGATGTGGCACCTGCGAACCCTATCCTTAGCGCTTTTCAACTTCGATGCCAATGTTGTTAGCTCTCTGTACTAGGCTTCCCTCTTCAATGTGACCACAGACTGTAGTCATGGGCCAACTCCCTTCATGACCCTGCACTTCGAGACTTTCGCAAGCTTCTTTCTCCTTTCCCCAATTTCTGAATCGGTGAACTCTTCAGGACCAGCTCTATGGTCCATGTTCCTCTCGCTATCAATGGTTGTAATCGAATCGCGAGTTCAAACTTCGTGAATATTGTCTCCTCTTGACTCTGCTTCTTCTGATTGTGAATCCGCGATGCATTGATCCCTTGCCACATGCCCTTCCATATCCAACGGTCTAGATTTGAAATCACTCTTCACGACTTCGCGAAGATCCCTTGCTTGCTTCCAACAAACCTTTCTAAGTTCCTGCTCTCAAACCTCTCGATATTCTGCCACCTGTCCTTTGTTCAACGATGGGTGATTTCTTCATCTTCAGGACTTTTGAAAGTCCTTGACTCCTTTTCACACTTAGCGCAAATCCCCTTTCGAGACTTAGGTTGTTCTCGAAGGATTTCTGCACTCCTTGCAGAAATCTACGCAACTCTCCTGCAACTTTACTAGGCTTGAAAACCTCCAAGGTTCCAAGTTCCTCTGCGAGCTTCTCATGCCCTCTTGGTAGTTTCTCTCCTTCCTCCTGATCTTATAAGGTGAACTCAAAACACCTTAGGTGCACTCCTTTCACTTGGCTTAGTTTTTCAACGACTTCTCCCTCAGCCTTATGGAAAGGTTTAAGGCATCTCCTTTCCTTTGTCATTGCACTTCTTGCAAAGCCTTCTTTCACTAGAATGTTCAGCAATTCTGGGATTCTCCAACACCTTCAACTGTGTAGTCCCTAGGTATTCTCATGCAATCTTGATGCCCTCCTGGCATAGTATTACAGAGTGTTCAGTAACTCTAGACTATGTTTCTTCTCACACAATCTTTCTTTTCAAGGAACTTAACCGCCTTGAAATTTCTCCCTAAATCAGTGAATAAATCTAGTGTACCCTCCTGGCAGCTTCTCTTTCGACTCCACTGAGTTCAGACACGCACTCCTTGCATAGGCTTATAGAGTCTCCTCTTTCCGTCGCGCACTCCTTTCTCTTAGACTTGAGAACCAAACTTAACTCAACACACTCGCGGGTAGAAAACTATATCTCTATCCCTGTAGACAATTTCTAACATTCATCTACAATTCACAAACCTGTAAAAGACATTCATAACACAACATCCATTGAAAAACAACGTAAAACATGAAAAACTATCATTTTCTATTAATGGTGGAATGGAAAATTACAATGGTGGAGTCTGAGTTGCAATTGAGTCTCGACTCTCATCAACCTCCTCCTATCCAACCTACCTAACTCAACCTATCTAACCCAACCTCTACTTTTCTTACAATAAAAAGATTTATACAAGAGGGGCTCAATGAGCTTCCCTCGTAAGCTGAATAATGGTGTCAAATCACCATCCCTAATGCCTATCAAAAGGAAAAATTACAATGATGTAAATTCTACTCCAAATCGGACACAGATCCACTTTGTCATCAGCCTATTAATGGCGACCTTATCTCCATCTTTCTTATCTCCTCGATCGCCTTGTCCAACTACTCTATTAGCTGGTTCTTCTGTTGCAATCTAGCTCGTTGCACTCGCTCCTTGTCAATGGGTGAATCACATTGATTTCCCAAGACATATTCTTCCTTTGTGGCCTTAGCTTTCCACTCTACTGCAGTCTTCACTCCTACAGGCTCCTCGTCACTAGAATGTTGCTCAGCTACCACCTCTCCTGACAGATTCTCTCCTGCTAGCCCTTCGATTGTTCCCATTATAGCTTCCTCCAACTGCTCCTCATGGTGATGTGGTCCTTCATTGGCTTCCAACTTATCCTATTGAATGTGCATGATTTTCACTACCACTCTCCCCTCAATATCTTCTAATTATTCACACAGACCAGCAAAGTCTATGTTGTCTGCTCCCTCTTCTACTGTAGTCATCTCCTGTTCATCTTCCTAGCTGAAAACGTCTAGAAATTATGTTGAATTCTCTTCTCCTTTTATTAGGACAGACATCAGTATATGTTCCTTCTCCTCCTTGACTGTCTCTTCTTGTTGTCTCCTTGTCTTTGCTTACAAACTCTACTCTCTCTGTCGCRCACTCCTTGCACTTCACCTAGAGAACCAAATTTAACTCAACACGTGTGGGTAGAAAACTGTATCTCTATCCCTGCAGACGATTTCTAGCATTCATCTATAATTCAGAAACCTATAAAAGACATTCATAACACAACATCCATTGAAAAACAATGTAAAACACGAAAAGATATCATTTTCTATTAATGGTGGAATGTCGAATTACAATCGTGGAGTCTGAGATGCAACTGAGTTTCGGCTTTCATCAACCTCCTCCTATCCAACCTGCCTAACTCAACCTATCTAACCCAACCTCTACTTTTATTACAATACAAATATTTATACAAGAGGGGCTCAATGAGCGTCCCTCGCAAGTTGACCAATGGTGTCAAATCACCATCCCTAATGCCTATCGAAAGGCCAAATTACAATGATGTAAATTCTTCTCCAAATCGGATGCAGATCCACTTTTTTGTTAGCCTATTAATGGCGACCTTATCTCCAACTTGTGCAAAATCACGATTTGGTTCTTCCAGCTTGTCTCCAATTAATGCCTAGATCACGTCTTGGATCCTAGAGGCAAAAATGAGAGGGTGGCGCCTCTCCTTGAATGCGCACCACGCGTGTTAATTAGTTGGAGCGTGATGAGATGGAGCGATGCTCCTACATCATACTCCATAGCGGAAAAAATCATGAGTTCCTTCTCATGAGCCTTCCAACGTGGCTGAAATCCACCTGGATCCCAAACTTTCTCCTGGAGTTGTCTCTCTACTCCTCTTCTTTGCCATTGTTGCTCCTGCATCATCCTCGCTGCTTGTGCATGTTTTCGGTCATCCATCTTCCTCTTGCTGACCAATTCCTCTACCAAATCTGACATCATCTTTCTTATCTCCTTGATCACCTTGTCTAGCTACTCTATTAGCTAGTTCTTCTGTTGCAGTCTGGCTCGTTGCACTTGCTCCTTGTTGATGGGAGAATCACATTGATTTTCCAAGACATCTTCTTCCTTTGTAGCCTTAGCTTGCCACTCTGTTGCAGTATTCACTACTTCAGGATCCTCGTCATTGAACTATTGCTCAACTACCACCTCTCCTGACAGATTTTCTCCTGCTAGCCCTTTAGATGTTCCCATTCCAGCTTCCTCCAGCTACTCCTCATGGCGGTGTGGTCCTTCATTGGCTTCCAACTTAGCATGTTGTATGTGCATGATTTTCACTACCACTCTCCCCTCAAGAGCTTCTAATTATTCACACAGACTAGAAAATTCTATGCTGTCTATTGCCTCTTCTATTGCAATCATCTCTTGTTCAGCTTCCTGGCTGAAAACATCTAGAAATTATGTTGAATTCTCTTCTCCTTCTATCAGGACAGACATCAGTATATGTTCCTTCTCCTCCTTGATTGTCTCTTCTTGTTGTCTCCCTGTCTCTGTTTACAGACTCTCCTCTCTCTGTCGCGCACTCCTTGCACTTAGCCTAGAGAACCAAACTTAACTCAACACACTCGCGGGTAGAAAACTGTATCTCTATCCCCGCAAACAATTTCTAACATTCATCTACAATTCACAAACCTGTAAAAGACATTGATAACACAACATCCATTGAAAAACAATGTAAAACATGAAAAACTGTCATTTTCTATTAATGGTGGAATGTTGAATTACAATGGTGGATTCCAAGATGCAACTGAGTCTCGGCTCTCATCAACCTCCTCCTATCCAACTTGCCTAACTCAACCTATCTAACCCAACCTCTACTTTGCTTACAATACAAAGATTTATACAAGAGGGGCTCAATGAGCTTCCCTCTCAAGCTAACTAATGGTGTCAAATCACCATCCCTAATGCCTATCGAAAGGCAAAATTACAATGATGTAAATTCTGCTCCAAATCGGACATAGAACCACTTTTCCATCAGCCTATTAATGGCGACCTTATCTCCAGCTTGTGCAAAATCATGATTTGGCTCTTCTAGCTTGTCTCCAATTAATGCTTGGATCACGTCTTGGATCCTCAAGGAAAAAAGGAGAGGGTGGTGCCTCTCCTTGAATGTGCACCATGCATGTTAATTAGCTTGCACTTGTTGAGATGAAGTGATGCTCCTGCATCATACTCCATAGTGGAAAAAATCATGAGCTCCTTCTCATGAGCCTTCCAACATGGTTGAAATCCACCTGGATCTCAAACTTTCTTCTAGAGCTATCTCTTGACTCCTCTGCTTCGCCACTGTTGCTCCTACATCATCCCCGCTACTTGTGTAGTTTTTCGGTCATCCAACTTCCTCTTGCTAGCCAATTCCTCTGTCGACTCTGACATCAACTTTCTTATCTCCTCGATCACCTTTTCCAGCTACTCTATTAGCTAGTTCTTATGTTGTAGTCTGGCTCATTGCACTCACTCCTTGTTGATGGGCGAATCACATTGATTTCCCAAGACATCTTCTTCTTTTGTGGCCTTAGATTGCCACTCTGTTGCAATCTTCACTCCTCTAAGCTCCTCGTCACTGAACTGTTGCTCAGCTACCACCTCTCCTGACAGATTCACTCCTGCTATCCCTTCGACTGTTCCCATTTCAACTTCCTCCAGCTACTCCTCATGGTGGTGTGGTCCTTCATCGGCTTCCAACTTAGCCTGTTAGATGTGCATTCTTTGCACTACCACTCTCCCCTCAAGAGATTATAATTCTTCACATAGAATAGCATAGTCTATGTTGTCTTCTCCCTCTTCTACTGCAGTCATCTCCTCTTTAGCTTCATGGCTGAAAACGTCGAGAAATTACGTTGAATTCTCTTCTCCTTATATCGGGACAGACATCAGTATTTATTCCTTCTCCTTCTTGACTTTCTTTTCTTGTTGTCTCCCTATCGCATCTGCAACATATGTGCTAACCTCTCCTTGGCCACTTGGTAGGAATATTTCAACTCCTCCAATTATCAGAACATCTCTCTAAACCTCCTCCTTTGCTGTGATGAAATTTTCTAACTTGTCATCATCTTCATTCACGCGGCTCATAGTTCTGTGTGAATATCCATCTAAGTGAGGTTTTCCTTCTACCTCCTCATCTGCCAATGAAATCTCAGTTGAGATCATCTCTTCTCCCTTGCCCACTTGGTAATATGGGATGTCTCCTCTACCCACCTGGAATTTTACGAGATCCATTGATCCCTTCTCATTTCCCACCTGGAAATATGCAAGACCCTTGCCAGATCTCTTTCCCTTATGAATGAGGTTTTCAGCATGTCTCAACCACCTCTTTAACACATGTTGCTTCCTTCTGGCCAACAACTTCTGAACAGGCCATCTGGTTGTCCTCTTCAAAGGCCATTCGTACCTCCAATGTACCTTTGACTCCTACTGCATCGTAAATGCAAACCTCTCCATCTATGCTCGGATTTCATTGAGCTCATTGTCCATCTCTGCCTTTCTCTTCTGCAAGTGGACTTCTCCTCACTCATGCTTACGACCGCTAATGGCCATATTCACCTTCTACCTGGCCTCCTGGTAAGTCTGTTGCTCACTTTTCAACTAAGAGCATCCTCAGCTTCTTCTTTGCCTGAAATCTACAGATGAAACTATGCTCTAATACCACTTGGTATCATATTATCTTTGTACCTCCTTCTCTCCACCTGAGAGAAATTTATCTTTGATACCACTTGGTATCAGACTATCTCCTATGTATCCCCCTTCACCTGGTGTCTTCAGGAGAAATCAGGCTCTAATACCACTTGGCACAAACTACACCCCTCCTTAATGGGGATCCACGAACTCTCGGTCTAGGATTGTTCAAGTCATCGAACCGAATGGTTAGTTAGGCTCCTAATGGAACCGTTTTCAACTTGACACAATCCCTTTTTCACTTACTTGTCACCTGCGATGTGGCACTTGCGAACCCTCTCCTTAGCGCTTTTCAACTTTGACGCCAACGTTGCTAGCTATCTGTGCTAGGATTCCCTCTTCGATGTGACCACAGATTATAGATGTGGGCCAAATCCCTTCATGACCCTGCACTTCGGGACTTTCGCAAGTTTCTTTCTCCTTTCCTTGATTTTCAAATCGCCGAACTCTTCGAGTCCAAATCCATAGTCCATGTTCCTCCCGCGATCAATGTTTGTGATTGAATCGCGAGTTCAGACTTAGCGGATCTTGTCTCCTCTTGAATCTGCTTCTTCATATTTTGAATCAGTAATGTGTTGATCCCTTTCCACATGCCCTTCCATATCCAACTGGCTGGATTTCAAATCGCTCTTCACGACTTTGCGAATATCCTTTTCTTGCTCCCAACAAACCTTCTAAAGTTCCTTCTCTCAAACCTCTCAATCTTCTTCCACCTGTCCTTTCTTCTACGATGGGTGATTTCTTCATATTCAGGACTTCTACAAGTCCTCGAATCCTTTGCACATTTAGCGCAAATCCCCTTTCGAGACTTAGGTTGTTCTCGAAGACTTTCTACACTCCTTGCAGAAATCTGCACAACTCTTCTGCAACTTTACTCCTCTTGAAAACCTCCAAGGTTCCAAGTTCCTCTATGAGCTTCTCTTGCCCTCCTAGAATTTTCTCACCCTTCCTCCTGAGCTTATAAGGTGAACTTACAACACCTTAGGCACAATCCTTGCACTTGGCTAAGTTTTTCAATGACTTCTCCCTCGGCCTTAAGGAAAGGTTTAAGGCATCTCCTTTCCTTTGTTGTTGCACTTCTTGCAAAGCCTTCCTTCACCAAAATGTTCAGCAATTCTGGGATTCTCCAACACCTTCAATCGTGTTGTCCTTCAGTATGCTCATGCAATCTTGATGCCCTCCTGACAGAGTATTCTAGAGTGTTCAGTAACTATGGACTGTGCTTCTCCCCACACAATATTTGTTTTCAAGGAACTTAACCGCCTTGAAATTTCTACCTGAGTCAATGAATAAATCTAGTGTGCCCTCCTGGCAGCTTCTCTTCTAAATCCACTTAGTTCAGACATGCACTCCTTGCATCATCTTACAGAGTCTCCTCTCTCTGTCGTGCACTCCTTGCACTTAGCCTAGATAACCAGACTTAACTCAACACACTCGCGGGTAGAAAACTGTATCTCTATCCCTGCAGACGATTTCTAACATTCATATACAATTCACAAACCTATAAAAGACATTCATAACACAACATCCATTGAACAACAATTTAAAATAGGAAAAACTGTCATTTTCTATTAATGGTGGAATGTCATATTACAATGCTGGATTCCAAGATGCAATTGAGTCTCGGCTATCATCAACCTCCTCATATCCAACCTACCAAACTCAACCTATCTAACCCAACCTCTACTTTGCTTACAATACAAATATTTATACAAGAGGGACTCAATGAGCTTCCCTCGCAAGCTGACTAATGGTGTCAAATCACCATCCCTAATGCCTATCGAAAGGCCAAATTACAATGATGGAAATTCTACTCCAAATCGGATGTGGATCCACTTTTACGTCAGCCTATTAATGGTGACCTTATCTCCAGCTTATGCGAAATCACGATTTGGCTCTTCCATCTTGTCTCCAATTAATGCTTGGATCACATCTTGGATTCTCGAGGAAAAAATGAGAGGGCATCACCTCTCCTTCCTTGAATGTGCACCATGCATGTTAATTAGCTGGCACGTGCTGAGATAGAGCGATGCTCCTACATCACTAAGAAAACCCATTGCAAAGGAAGAAATTAACCAAGTGGTCTAGGATATTCCCAACGGAAAGGCCCCAGGATCGGATGGCTTCATAGTGGAATTCTTCAAAGCCTATTGGGAAGTGGTTAAGCATGATATTTACGGGGTGGTGGAGGACTCCAGACGATCGACATCCATCCTGAAATCCTTAAATGCCACAATGATCACTCTAATCCTGAAAGAAAATGAAGCTAGGACCCTAGACCGCTACAGGCCTATATCTTTATGCAATGTAGTTTACAAGCTAATCTCCAAATTCATAGCCAATATATTGAAGCCACTCCTTCCCACATTGATTTCACAAGAACAGACGAGTTTTGTGGAAGGAAGAAAAATATTGGACAATATCATCCAAGCCCATGAGATCATTCACACGCCGAAAACCCAAAAGAGAGGGGGGATGATAATCCAAATTGATCTGGCGAAGGCTTACGACAAAATAAGCTGG
>JASDQU010688129.1:1815-11918 GCA_032191745.1 Picea mariana
TTGGGATTTGTTATTTCTGCAGATGAGTTGAGGATGGATCCAGATAAGGTGGAGGTAATCAAGAATTGGCCATCACCAAAGAATATCTTTGAGGTGAGAAGTTTTCATGGATTGGCTAGTTTCTTCCGAAAATTCATCAAGAATTTCAGTGGAATTAGTGCAGCAATGATGGATACAGTGAAAAAAAGACACAAGTCCTTTCACTGGACAGAAGAGGCTGAGAAAAGTTTTAATCTGTTGAAGAGGAAGATTATGGAACAACCAGTTTTGGTGTTGTTGGATTTCCGAAAGACATTTCAAGTGAAATGCGATGCAAGTGGATTCGCAATCGGGGTAGTATTAAGTCAAGAAGATAGGCCGATAGCATACTTCAGTGAGAAACTGAACGAAGCGAAAGTGAAATACTCCACTTACGATAAGGAGTTTTATGCTATCATACAAACGTTGAAGAAATGGAGGCATTACTTGATCCTGAAAGAGTTTGTCTTGTACAGTGACAATCGTGCATTGCATTTTGTGACTCAACAGGAAAAGTTGAATCAGAGGCATGTCAAATGGGTTGAATATATGCAAAATTTCACTTTTGTGATTAAACATATTTCTGGTACTGCTAACAAAGTTGTTGATGCTTTGAGCAGGAAGTGTTTGCTGTTGCAGGAGTGCAAAGTCAAAACATTGGGTTTTGATGATCTTAGGAACATGTACGCAGATGATTAGGATTTCAAGGAGGCGTATGAAGCAACTGAGAATCCAGTTCTCAAAGACAAAAGCCAATGGGCCGAATACATGATCCAGGAAGGATTGTTGTTCAAGGGCAATCAACTGTGTATTTCGAAATGCTCCATGAGGGAGAATCTGCTGAAGGAGAAACACAGTGGAGGATTGGCAGGGAATTTTGGTCACGACAAGACGTTCGCAAAGATCAATGAGTCATATTTTTGGTCGAGAATGCGAGCAAATGTCAAGAGATTTGTATACATATGCAAAATTTGCCAGCATTCGAAGGGAAGGAGACAAAATGCAGGATATTATCAACCATTTCCCATACCTGAAAGGCCGTGGGATGAAACTAGCATGGATTTTATATTGGGGTTGCCAAGAACGCAAAGAGGTTTCGACTCAATCTTTGTGGTGGTGGATAGATTTTCCAAGATGGCACAGTTCATTCCATGTTAGAAAATCAGTGACACAAATCACATTGCGAATCTATTTTTCAAAGAGGTCATTCGACTTCACGGGTTGCCAAGAAGTATAGTTTCGGATAGAGATATGAAGTTGATAGGGCATTTTTGGAGGACATTGTGGAAGAAGCTGGGAACTAACTTGTTGTTTAGTTTAGCCTATCATCCTCAGACGGATGGACAGACAGAAGTGGTAAACAAAAGTCTGGGAGACTTGCCGAGAAGCTTGGTGACAGAACACCACAGCCAATGGGACAACATATTACCACAGGCAGAGTTTGCGTATAACGACTCAGTTAACAGGAGCACAGGGCAAAGTCCATTTTAGGTCGTTTATAGCATGCAACTGAGAGGAATTTCTGAACTGAGGGATTCAGAACAGACTGCGACTAGGAGCGCTAGTGCAGAAGAATTCGTGGAGGCAATGAAGGAACTTCATAGCCGGGTGAAGGATCGATTGCAGAATTCAAGCCAGGAATACAAGCGTAGAGCAGATCAACACAAAAGACAACTTCAGTTCGAGGTTGGTGACTTGATTCTGGCACATTTGAGAAAGGAAAGGTTCCCGAGAGGAACATATAATAAATTGAAGATGAAGAAAATCGAACCATGTAGGGTCTTGAAGATATTTGGGGCGAATGCTTACGAGATTGAATTACCTGATGGGATCATAATTTCTCCGATATTCAATATCTCAGATTTGTACCCATATAAACCTGAAGAAGCAGGAGATGAGCATCCAGTGATTCAGTGGCGAAAGCAGATGCCAGTTGCAGAGAAGTCGCAGATGGAGCGCATACTGGACAAAAGAATTGGTAAGAAGACCAGGAGGAAAGAATACTTTGAATATTTGGTCAAATGGAAGGGCCATCCAGTTGAAGATGCCAGCTGGGAGAGCGAAGCCGAAATAAAAAAGCATGGATAAACCGTGCGTGAGCTCATGGACAGGAGCCCATGAAAATTTTCAAGCGAGGGAGTATGATGCAGGAGCATCACCAACACCAAGCGAGCCAGTGCAGAGGCATCGGACAGCTGGACAAGCCCCACACAAATTTTAAAATTTTTCTTGAAGTTAATGCACCAACCTTAAATGTGATAATTAAATGAAGTCGCACTTGTATATTGTAAATGGACCTTGAGCGATTCGCTCTCGTCCTTAGTAGATGGAGGCATTTATGAAATTAAATGTAAGTAGGTAGAATTGAATGGGTAGATTAGACAGTTTTAGAGAGCAAGAGGGAAACGGGATATAGACACCCTCATTGTGTATTGTAACATTATTGAAGCAGGAAGAAGAGCATAGAAGAGGAGCAGAGAGCTGTGTAAGAACACCCATGTACAAATATTTGAATTAATAGAAGAAGTTGATTCAAATTCATGGCGTCGTGTTGTTCTTTGTGAATGTATGTTGATTGATATGCTCATGAATGTTTTCTTCCTGTTATACATTTGCTTTTTATGCTGTGTATGAATGATTTCATGTTAAATGTTTGAAATATGAGAGAGAGAGAGAGGGAGTAAGGGAAATTAGTTTCAATTGTTTCTCTATCTGAGCAAGAGTTCCTGCAAGGAGTGAAGTTGAAGTGTCCGCAAGGAGTGTGTTGACAAAGAGCTCAGATAGTTTGGCTTTTGTTCTCATTTCCACAAGAAGTGCAGTTGAGCACAAGAGCCGTGCAAGGAGTGCGCAGGCTGAGTGAAATCTCAGGGTCGTGAACCTGAGCTAAGTGTTAAGAGACTGCTGTCGCAGGAGTGCACAGAGTTGAAGGAAATTCAACACTTAGAAGTGTCTGAAGGTTGCCGCAAGGAGTGCGCGCAAGAGTCTTCTCAAAGACTCAGAGTTAGAAGGAAGCTCAAGAAAGATAAGGCCTTCGAAGCCGTTGAAGCACAACTAGGTGGAGTTGTGATAGGGAGTATTAAGGAGGCGTTGTAAGTTTGCGCCGCAGGTGGACAAGTTCGTGGAGGAACACTTAGTTCATTCACAGAAATCACCAAGGAGGAACAGACGGTCGAAATCCTCTAAATAGGATTCGCGAATTTCCGTGAGCCGTCAGATCTCACGAAGGTGCAAGGGAGATACGACGAGTATTCCCAAGGGTTCTAAGCTCAAGAGGAGTAGGACCATAGATCCAAGCCACAGGGGCTGTTGGATTTGCACATGGGTTTTGTATCAGGATTTCGTAGGTTGAAGTTCCATGAATATCGCAATGGGAATCGCGATATCCCGAAACGCGATATCCCGAAAGTCAAAGGATCGTGTGGGCCACGGAGGGGTCAACGAGCGGACAGGTGGCATACCATTTTGGAGTTTCGTGGGGTGAAATCCCGAACTCTTTGCATTAGGATTCACGATATTGCGAAGCCCGAAATGCCGATGAAGTGAAGTGGATTTGAAAAGTCAAAGCTTGCGTGTGAATCGGAGTTTCGGCTAATTGGGATTCGGGAGTCAGGAAAGCAAGTTGCTCGACCTCGCGATCGCCAAAATCGCAATAGGGAAAATCTTGACAGGGGAAAGGCAAGGGTCAGCGTTGACTATTGTCGGGTTTCGAGGATTCAAGAGACCAACGCTCGACCCCAGGATTCGCGAAAGCGCGAAATCTGATCTCCCAAGTGCAAAGAGGAGATCCCGCGAGAGTTGTTGTGGGTGCAAATTTCCCGATAAGGGAAATAGAAGGACTGTTTTAGAGTTCTTCGGGCCAGTGAGGAAGGAAAGATCCTATGCTGACATGGACCTTTCGACCTGAGGGTTGTGAAGGGAGCGTGCGTCTGCATCACCATGTCACTCCGGGATATTTCCCTTTGGCAGTTTAAACAAAGATTGAGTTCGCAAACTGCAGAAGTATCAAAGCGCCGAAGTAGTGAATATTACAAAAAGAAAAAAGCATTTTAAAGAGTTAATAAAACTTTTAATAACTTTATTTGATCATGATTAAGTATTAATTAATCACTGCGCAGTTTTGGACTTCGGGAGATTTCCATCCTATCACATCCAAAAATTCCGAACGTCGAACCGTTGAAGTATTAATGACATTTATGATTGACTAAGGTTAATGATTTCAATAAATATTGCAAATCACCAGGAAATAAATTCCATCAGGTTTCTAATAAATTCTTCATCAGTAGATCTATATGAAGACCAATAGACTTTATCAATAAAACACTTCGAATTTCAAAGTCATTTTTCCATTTGCAATTAGCAATTTTTCATTTAGTGAAGAGATTACAGACTTCTCTTGTTACAGGCAGGCTAATTTTATTTCCTTAAGGATTGTGGTGCCAATAAAAGCTGCAAGGAATCTTGATGCATCAAGTGATTATTCCAATCCAAATGTAGATGTTCTATCAGACACAACTTCGCGTGTTACATACACCATTAATTCTTGGAAGCAGGTTTATGATATCTTGCAGCATGAGATTATTAACTATCCAGATGACTCTGCCGAGGAAGACGACGAGTTCTTTTTAGCCAAGATTAGATTGGTAGCACAGTCAGAACTGCATAAGATTATTGCACGACCTAGAATTATACCCTACAATGATATGATAATTTGGTCTTTGGAACATGTTGACATCCAAACTAGAAGCACCATCAGCCACCAACAGACCATCGTCAGCTCTTTTCGACCGGAGAATCTACAAGTAATGTATAAGCTTTCCCCTAGACCCAAATATACTTACAATGCAACATTTCTCCTAGATTTCGAGAGAAAAGAATGCACTTAATATGGTAGCAATGGTCATGATATAATCAATACCTGGTGGGGACATACAGATAAATTCAGAGTCGACGCTCATGGTATGTATTCCACAACATCCTTAGATTCTCATATGTTATATATATCCATGATGCTCTATCATCTATTTGGGAAAAATAACCCTCCGCATTTTTCAGTTGAGTGGGTAGCCATAATGAATGAAGTAGCCAAGGGTTATACCTTCAATTGGGAGAAAATGCTATCTGATAACTCGACCAAGGAAATTGTTGAGTATCAATCATCAAAATCAAAAGGGCAACCTGCTCCTTTTTACATGTCCGCATATATTATGGATGCCATTTGTTTCATGACCCCATTCCCCCTAATGAACTGGAGTTAGACCCCGACCAGTTCTGAGCCAATACATTTCTACCACTCCAAATTATGAGAAGAAAATTCCAAAGATTTCTTTTACGAAATCTTTCACAATGTAGTGGTACATGTTCACATAGCTATCTATGGCCACCCTCCACCCAAGATTTCGTAAAATATTATGGGAAACTTAGGCACACTTGCAGACTGGTTCATTGATGAGAATTTCTCCTATATTAGAGTATTTGGTTGTTTCGTTCCTCCTCATGCCCTTCCATGGTTTTTACCCAACAGGCTAGTGTGCATAGAAGTGGCATACTAAACAGTAGCATGAGGTATCACCAAGGATTTGAAAGTGGCTCAGAAAAAGTTTTGACCAACTTTTCCCATTCAAGTTGGTATGTTCGAATTGTTATATTTTGGTCATTCCAAAGTTGAGGCTGCAGCCCTAGAAGATGTCAAATTAGTTGACATCAAATTCAGGAGACATGATCCACATAAGATAGTGGAGAATCATTTGGTTCAATATAACATGAAATGATACATTCACAAGGATTCTCCTTATGATGAGATGTTCAAGGGAGTTAGATCATATGAAGAAGTTCAAAGAAGATTCCAGACTTTGCCTCCTGAACAACAGGCTGGTTTCCTCAGCTTTCAAAAGCATAGATGAAATTTTTTTCTGAAGATATTGCAAGGAGAGTTAAAACCCATGCCTTCTTCATAGGAAGCTAAACCCACACGATCTGAGCCAAGTTTCTCCACTAAGCACAAATCTCAAGAAGTCCTGAAAAGTTCAGAAGGGTTATTTCAAGAAATAAAAACGTCATTGTCAGGTCTGAATCATCAACAAATATTAGCTTGGTTTGAATATTTCATGAATCAGGCACAAGCTATTGCTCATTCAACACCATCTACTCCTACTGGCACCCCAAATACAACAGGTCAAGAATATTCTACATCAACTATATCTCTTATTCCTTCATTAACCCCTTTGGTGACCAGCTTTGGAACTCCTAGTTTAGAGCTCATTCATGTAGATGACCTTACTCCTATCTTGCTTGAAGAGATGCCTCCCTCAAGTTTCTTTTTCAACAAGAAACAAAAATCTATTGTAAAAAGAGAATCTCAGCAAAAGGATGGAGTGGTCACTAAAAGGCAAATATTGGTGTATGATGGGAAAGACCAAGATGATCTTAAGTTTGCAAAAGAAGTTGCGGATTCACTAAAGGATTTTTCCAATGCCAATCAATGGTCAGTGGACAATTTAACCAAACAACTGCAACATAAATGTCTCTTGGTGGAGCAATTGAAGAATGAGGTACATAGTACAGAACAGACAGTTAGAAATAGGATGAATCAAGACATTGAACAAACCAGGGCTAGTTATAAACATTAAATGAAGTAGTTATAGGATAAACTTGAGCTGATCTACTAGAGTTCACAGACCAACAAAGGTTTGATCACTCAGCAGGACAATTTGATTGAACAACTGCAGGCCAAATTGGCACTAACAGAGAACACAACAATAGATATTATTGCCTTCAAAACACAAGCATCATAAATCAATGAGAAGATGAAAGTTGTCCAGCATGAACTATATCAAAAGGTATATGCTATTCAAAAATGCTATCAGGTAATAAACCTTTCTTTCTCTGAAAAGTATTTATGTCAAGTAAAAATATGCTTGTGCAACTAGGTCTAAGTTTCAAGAATTTATCATATGGAGGAAGAAAGCTAATATCCCTGGTCTCTCCCCTTTCTCACATTATGAACAAGTGAAGGGAGAAATGACCCTGAAAGTATGGGAAACAAATATGGACAAAGGCAAGAAACTTTCCAAAGATGCAAAGGAGGCTTGTCTGGAGGCATTATCTTCTGTAAATAAAAAAGTGATTGAATTTGAAGGAAATAATATCTCAAAGGCGTTGGGGCAGATTGAAATAGAAATGAACCAAGAAATCTCTAGAAAGAACAAGGAAAATATTCAGTCGGCTATCCAACAGATGAACCAGATCGATTTACTCAAAATCAATGACTTGTTGGTGAATCCAAGTTTACAATATCAAGTCACAACCCAGGAAGCAAAGAAGATCCAGGAAAAGCTGCCACTAGTACAAAAGAAGATGTTCGCCTTTAAATTGAATGAGAAGATTGAGCCTTCTATATTCGTGGTAGCATTGATGGATATGTGTACCCAATTCAATGAACAGAGGAAAGTGAGTACATCTGGGAGAAAATGAAGGAACATATACAACGTCAACACATCAAAACAAAGCTCAACAATAAATGCATTATTTTATTCCATTCGGATTGTATTCTATTTTTAGAACAAATATTGTGGAAAGTCTAACTAATTTTAGTTGAGACAATTTTGTATAAGTAGATATATTTTAGATATATTCAAGGCTACTTCTAGCCCAATGTAAAAGAGAAAACTTTTGAATATCAATACAAGTACAGACAAAGATTCTAAGTTTCGTTCCATTTGCGTTATGTGCTTCCTCTGTGTTTCCATCTCTCTAAATTTCTTTCTGTAGTTCTTGAAGAGTGAATGATTACATTTAGTAACACTCCTACTGTGATCATAATATATCCAAAGTTCATTCAGTAACAACTTTTCCTCTATTATTATTGTGAGTAAAACAAGACCTGTGACCTGTGTGAATTACTACATTTTTATCTCCTTTCAAGGGCTTCTACTTTTCTTCTACTGCAAACAAGGTGAGACTTATCTGTAATTGATACCTGGATTTGTTTTAACAGTTTTGTAAATCATTTATACATCATTTGACATCATAATTGTGACTCGGATAATGAGATACAACCTCTGTACTATATTATCATTAATTTCATTTAAAGATTATTTCTCAGAAAACTGAAGGTAGAAAAAAGCACTAATAAAAACACTTCATTTTAAATCTTTGATGCATGACATTATTCTTTGAGCCTTAGAATCAATCTTAGGAACAACACCTCCAACACCAAAAAATGTTACCACCACTTCCAAATTCACCCTATTTAAATCAAAATCGAACCAACAAATAATAACCAAGCTACCAAATGTTGAAATACTCAGCCACACTAAAGAAAACTGAAGAAATATGAATGATCTCTTCCCTATGACCAAATAGGATGGATAAGCTCACCATCGAAACAAATATTCCAAATTCTCTAGGGTTTTTATCCCAAGAGTCAAAGCCATAAGATCCCTCTAAATTTTTTTTAAGAAAATAACAATATGCATAATGAGAGAAAGTGCCCTCATTTTCCTTTTATATCTTCATTGACCCTTTTTAGACCCTTTTACCCTTTTAATAAATTAAAATAAATTTTATAAACTTTAAGTCACTTAAACATCCCTTTTATAACTCTTTTTAATGCCAGAAAGTGATTACTTGTTTTTTTTAAGACATTCCCAGACGTTGGAGTCCCTTTCTCATCATCCCAGCCTTTAGATCTTTTTGCCCCAATTCCAACGAACTATTACATGAAGGTATCCCCTTAGATAATATGATCCAAATAATACCTTCAATGTATTTAATTAATGATCCAAATAATACCTTCAATGTATTTAATTAAAGTATGCTCAATAATAACCCAAAATTATGGAAATCATCAGAATGCCATATAATCAAGAGCGAACTGTGCAGAAATGATCTTGATGATGAAAGATGGTGAATGGACTAGCTCGGGCCCTATATAACTCCTCTGAATTGCACGAGATCATTGTTATCCTCATCTTACTTCTATGGTCAAGCTGACATAAACTCATAAGGTCACCTATGATTGTAAGGAATGGGAATCCAAAAATGGGGACATTACAATCCTCCCTTCCCAAAGATTGTTTGTCCTCAAGAAATGCTATCACAACCTGACACTCCATTCATTGAGCCATACCAAAACTAAAAATGATACCAGGGTCCCAAACCGACCTGGAAGATGTGAAGCATCCTCTACTTAATGCATGATCCAAAAAGGTGTGGACATAAGAGGTCTTCTTAATATTATTGTTAAGTAGGTAAACTTGATACTACAATAACTTGATCAACCCCTCGAAGAACTGCCCTGCTATGGAACCATTCTCAAGAAAACAAAACCTGACTCTCATCTCTGTGTCAGTTTATGAAATATGTAGTATTGAAATCCCAAGATCCCAAGATAACCTCAGAAAGGAACCACCATGTTGACGATGTTCCACTCTGATCATAATTGTCCAACCGCCGTGCCCAATTTGCATCCTCCTCTCTGAGAACTCTAAGCTGAAATACATGTAAGGGATGAACCTACTACGATGAACAGTAACCTGCATAGACATCCAAGTGAAGTCATGACCTGCAAGTCCACTACCATACTTGATCTCAAATATCGGAAAATGAAGTATGACCCGATCAATGGTAATGAATCGAAGATACTCATGGGCTATAAACATCTCTCCACTGGATAGCTTTGTCACTTGTGCTACCCCATACTTTGAAGAAATCATCAGGAGGTGTGTGAACTCTGACGACTCATCAATTTCTATACACCTACTATCTTCTCACTGAACCCTTGGTAATCCCATGATGCAATCTATCAACATGCTTTCCCACTTTCGCTCAGAAATGGGAAAGGAATGCATCAACCCTGTTGGATTACTAAGCCGGGGGGGTGAATCAGTAATAGAAAAATTTAATCCTTTTTAACCATATAATCCAAGTGTTGTATCAATGTAGCATTATCATCCAATAACTGCAGAGTAAATAAGCCATGAAAAAATACACATACATAGTACACATGTGTTTTACGTGGAAACCCAAAGTGGGAGAAAACCACATAATGCTTTTTCTTATATGTCTTGAAGAATTACATTCATTGG
>JASDQU010688130.1:10937-21398 GCA_032191745.1 Picea mariana
GCCACCATTTGGTTACCATGCCAGGGCAGTGACCTTTGGTTGCATGGCCAAGGGAAAGGGGGTCTCATCACGAGCCAACCTTCTCATCTCTGTGAAAGTACTTGTGGGTAACACTGTCAGCTCTGGTCTCCATGCCAAGGCAGTGTCCTCTAGTTAGCCCTTGAATAAAAAGAAGAAGAAAAAAGCAAATAAAGAAAAGAATAAAGGCAAGAACAGGCTTGGAAAAATTTGCATCCATGACGGGTACAACTCGCCTTCTACAAAGGCACCCACAGGTAATATTATGCATCCCTGGCTCTCACTCTACCCGTATGTCTGGATATCCCCTAGCCACATCACCTCATTTACATGGCTTGGATGAAACCTCTTGGAAACTTTCCTTTCCTTGTGGATACTAGCCTAATAGGACATCTTGTCCTTTTCTTCAACCTTGTATTGTAGGTTTTGGTAATATCTTTGAGCTATTGACCGATGTATCAGGGTTTTTATGCATATGTTTGATAATAGTAATGATGAAATGTGATTGACATTGCTATGACCCCTGTGACTAATGAGCCCATGGAGGGCGCAGTTTTTGAGGTGCAGGACCATGCCCGACGGATAGGTACCATTTGGACTGGTACACATGGGGAGATGATCAGTTCGGACCTCCATGGGGCTAAAGAGCGCACCAAATGGATGCTGAAGCCTGAAACCCCATCAGGGGGCAGAGACAGGACAGTGACTGATTAGGGTTTTGCACCAGAGAAGAAGAGGACGTTCCATCAGAGGCACTTTGGCAGAGCCCGACCTAGGGGGGATGACCCCTTCTCAGTGGAACGTTGGCCTTGGAAGGTTCAGAACGCCCCCATTCTCACCATGACGTCATCCAACTTCATGGGCATTCATGGAGGCAGACTGGGTAGCAGTGGCACGTGTGGCATGTTGGAGAGGCCCCTGGGGGGCTAACTTTTTGCTCCTGGATGTCTCATCTGCCCTAAAAGGGGCTAGCGCCTCCCTTGAAGGGGCTTTTACCTTTTGTTTAGCTCAGTTATGGTTTTAATTTGACAATTCAATGTAAAAATAGTATGATTTTAGTTTATGGCCTTGTCGGCCATTTTTTATGACCTAAAATTAATTAAGGTCATTGATACCGTATATATTGAGGAGTTTTATCCTCATTTTGACATAACACAACACTCACTCTCTTAGTGAGATCTGAATTTTGCGCCCTACTTGGGTATTTGTTCTCTTTGAGTGAGGCGCACTTGTTTAAAGAGGAGATTTTTGGCATTCTATGGTGTTTTTCTTGAAGGAAGGTTTACAACTAGGGTTTGCATGGTTATTCTCTTGATGATTTGTAAGTATTTTTCTGCAAAACTTCTTGATTGAATGGTTGTAGTTTAATTTCTTGCATCTATTTATGAATATTGCTGAATCAAAACCCTAGGGGACAAACACACAAGTAGATCGTTGTCTCATGTCCCCTGATAGAAAAACCTTTTAGCCATTGAAGAAGAAGAAGAGAGCTTAGCCATAGCTACACTCCTTTCTTCTTCCCTTAAGCTAGCCATATTTTTAAACTTCAAGAGAAAGAGGATGTCCCAGGCCTAGGTTATCTACACCTAGGGCCGTTTTTCTTTTAGGGTTTGATGAAAGAGCCTTGTCTTAGCAACACTCTCCCTCTTCAACTCTCTTGTCTTGATTTTTCTTTTCATTGAGCTAGCTGTTTGCCGGGAAGGAGGAGAGAGCATGAGGCCTTGCTTTAGCAACACTGGAGTGAGCCTCTCTCCCCTAGGGTTCCGTCTTTAAGGCTCTGCTTTAGCAGCACCTTGAAGCCTTTCCCTCTTGTCCTTTAAATCTCGTCCCCTTCAACTTTGCGTCCTCCCTTAATTTGACTCCATTTACCCTTAGGCACTGATCTCAGGCCTCCAACGTTGAAGTGATAGTGGTCAAACAAACTCTCAAACTATTTGCTAAACAAAACCCTAACTAACCACTAACCCTAAAAAGCTGACGTCACCCTTGGTTATCTCATCTTGACGCAGCAAGTTTTCTTTATAGGCAATTGGATGGTGGTTTTATGCATTTATTGAAACAAGGGATTGATTGGACACACTGATTGCTACATCATCTTGATATTTATTGATGAATTGATATTATTGCTATATTGATAACATTGATTTCATCAATATCTATTGTCATAATTGCTTATGTATTGATATCAGATAGTTATATGAAGTACTAACCCATTGAATCATAGCTTGCATGTATTGGTTTGCTGTTGCTTTGTTCCGAGTAGGTGTTCTTCTTTGGGCCTACACTTCATTATTGGCTGTTTAGCCGGACTATCTGCTTTTGGTGGTGACCTGTGAAGGGGGAACTTTACTTTGACCTTTAAACCCTAGCCTCTTCAAAAATCTAGGTTACCGGGGACGTCTCCCCTGGGCCTAACCTCCCTAAAGAGAAAGAACCTCCCCATCGTGGTGACATTGGGTGGGTAGGTTCCTGTTACGGCAGTTTGGCCTCCATCTTATAGCCATTTAACCTAGCTACAAACTGTGCGATAACATGCTGCTTTGGATTGGGCTCAACAGTTGTATCTTGGTTCAGCCAGAAGCAAAAGTCAGTGGTTTTGAGTTCTATAGAGGCTGAGTATATGGCAGCTAGTTAGGCTAGTTGTGAGGCCATATGGTTTCACAAGTTGTTGGTTGGGATATTCGGTGTGCAGTTGAGACCCATGGTGATTTACTGTGACAATCAGAGTTGCATAAACCTCTTTGACAATCCGGTTTTTCATGACAGGTCCAAACACATCGAAATTAGGTATCACTTCATTTGGGACTATGTTCAGAGAGGGGCAATTGAGTTACAATTTATATCCACTAATGAGCAGGTAGCGGACATCCTCACTAAGGCTTTAGGAAGAGGCAAGTTTGTACCCTTAAGAGATAAGCTAGGAGTGGTGAGGAACAACTTCCTCGGTAAGAGGGAGTGTTAGATAATTAAAAAGTACCAAGGACAAGTGTTTCTCACAACTTAGGCGCCTAGGGGTGAGAAAGTGTCCAATGTGGTCCCTAGTGAATTACTTTTATGAGAGATAAAAAATTAAAAGTGACTTTAGGGAAATTTCATGAACTGGGTGACTAAAGAGACTTTTAATCACCACCATTGATCTAATCAAATCTCCACCGTTGGATCATGAGACTCTTCATCTTCCCTCATTGAGTCGACTTAGGGATTGAGGTGCCCTTCATTTGGCATTCTTCATGATCATTTGAGAGTGCAAGAGAAAGATAGTTGAGAAAGGAGGAAGAAGTCGACTTGTAGAGCTAGAGGCATGAATTCCAAGACAAAGAACTAGCACACATTTCGAGGAGGCAGCTACAGCATAAGAGCTGACTGTACTGTACGGATTGAGGCAGATTGTACATCTGTTAGAGAGCACAGAAATCGAGGAAACTTGCTGCACAGTTTCCAAGGCAAATAATGGCACAAAAATCGAGGAAAGTAGCAGGCACAAATTTCTGAGCTGTTAATACTGTCAGCAGGCATGATTTTCGAGGCATTGTTCAATATATATTTCTGGTACATCTGTACTGTGTACAGATTTCTGGACACAAAAATCGAGGAGCTGTATTACATGGTTTTCTGCGATATGTGGAGTTGCACGAAAGTCGCGATAAGTCTGATTTTTTAATGCTGTTGAAATCTGCTGTAAAGAAAATTCTCAGAACTCAAGAATAATAAAAAACCTCCCCTCTCTCACTGGTTTTCCCCTTGCAGGTTTTTCTAGGGTCTTGTTTTGACCAAAATCTCATTGTCTATATTTCTGAGTGTGCATTTATTTCTGGTTATTTGCTGTAGCAGACTTCATGTGTTTCCTGTTATGAGTTATTTTTTTATGCTAACTAATTTGCAGCAGAAAATGCATGTGGGTTGGGCATTAAACTATAAAGTGTCTCATTGAGACTTGAAACCGGGTTGGGGTTTGATTTTTCTACAATATACATTAGACACTAGACTTAGATAACCTTACTAAGGCCTAACCATCAGTATACATTCCAGCTTTGGAGAAATGGAGTGAAAAAAGTAAAAAATTATAACTCGCTTAAAATATTTCAACCAAGAAATAATTAATAAGTAAAAAAACACTCTAGAGTAATGCACTCATGATTAAGTCTTAGGAGGCTAAGCCTTTTACAAGTTCATCATGCTAAATTCATCTTATTACAATTCCCCAAGGGGGCATGGAAATGCGGTATAGAGAAGAAGAAAAAGAAAGGTGGCCATATTGGCTGGCTGGACTTCTGAACTTTGATTTTTGAACAATTTCTTGTTCAATCTTTGGCGGCTCAACTGAAAGTCCATCCTAGTACAACTTGGTGGGTAACACTGATCAACATTTAATTTAATTGTGACATGCTTTTGAAAGTATGGACTTTAAACTTGTATTGTAGGTTGCAAAGGATATGGATTTTTCAGTTCATTAAGTTGTTAAATCTTCTTTTATCTGCCAAGAGAAAAAGCATGCATTTCTCAAAGAGTTTGGCAATTTACTTTTATTATACTTTCTGTTCTGACAGTTGTGGATGGGCCATCAGCCAAAAGTGTAACTACAGCTGCAGAGACAATTCAACAGATACTTGAAGAGGTTAGTTTCTTTCAAGTTTGATTGAGTTTACCCAAATGCAATGTTTAAGTTGGTTTGACTCCAGCAATCCAACTTGTAAGTTATTGTCTAGTTTTTCATTGTATATCATCAAAGGTAAATTTATCTGAGATCTGTTTTTGAAGTAACTGCTATAAACTCATGGACAACTTACAAGTTCTATTGATGGCAATTTTAATAAACAAAATTGCAGTAGCTCTTACCTTTCTGGGTCAATATCAGTCCTTCTCGAAAGGATAATATTCTAGAGCTTTTCAAGTACTTGTTTGATTGCGAACTGTCCATATCAGATTTTTTATGCATTCAATCTTTTTGGTAGAGAAATTTTCTGCACTATTTAAGCTCATTGCAGAAGTCCTTAAAGAAAGACAAGCTAAGTTATATAGCACTACCCTTTGCATCGTATTTTCTGAATGGCATAAATAAATTAGATAGAATTTCTCAATCAAAACATGAGTAAATAAATGTTTTTTTAAATAAATGTTTGTACTGAATGTTTTTTTAATAAATGCTTTCAATAGCTTCTATTAATAGAAAATATGTCACAGTATTTACTAGCATTCAATTACACAAAAGTAGGTCACTTAGATAGCAGGCTTCCACTAGCTTTAGCAAGCAAAAATTAAAAGGCCATAATAGCTAAGTAACAGGAGACATCCCATCACAAAAATCAAAATGCCACCTATTGTGAGAACCAAAACTATCAATGTTTAGTCTTTCTTATATTGAGAATCAAGATTGATCAGAAACCAATTTTGGTTCAAACTTCAAATTTACTGTTTTCTGACGGGCAACAGAAATGATATCCAAATACCCACATGCGAATTGTTTACTGATTTCTTGGTCGTCACAGCTTCCCATTTGGTGTATTCAAGATGTAGATTTCTACCCTTACACCTCTCACTCTCACTAATTTGTCAGGAAAATTCAGGCAACAATGACATCTAAGAGATGCAATGGCAGCAGCAATTATATTACTTACTTTTTTCACTTGTACATTAGATTAATGATTAATCATAATGGTCTGCAGGATTTTAACACATTACAAATTACTAGAGACAATTGAGATCTCAGAGTGTACAGTGATAGTATGAATCTTGTTCTTTTGATTAAAATATGGTGTGCATAGTTGCAACTGCAAATTGACAATCAAGAATTATTGCCCGATACTTTTGTACAATTGTCAATTACATTGTGGACAGATGATAATCTATAATAAATGACTTCAAGCGGTAACAACAGCCTCCATATGGGGACAACATTATATGATATTTAGGTATAATAGACACCCTGTTTTTGAAACATACTCGTGATTATTACCTTAATGTTTTATATCAATCATCAAGACCCATGAAAGCATCTTAATATTATGACCCTTGATGCATATTTTATCTTTCATTTGACCACAGATAATTTGGCTGTTTGATGCAGGCTGTTAAAAGTCCAAACCTCCAGTATTCTCACTTCATTTCCTTGCCATTGGCTGTTCACACAGAACTTGTAGAGAAGCTCACTGACTTTCAAAATTCTGTTCTATCATTAAGTGGTACTGCT
The DNA here is from genome assembly GCA_032191745.1 of Picea mariana. Classification (NCBI taxonomy): domain Eukaryota; kingdom Viridiplantae; phylum Streptophyta; class Pinopsida; order Pinales; family Pinaceae; genus Picea; species Picea mariana. The sequence continues at coordinate 17,143 of JASDQU010688130.1, forward strand.
GGCAAAGAGGAAAGTGACTCTGACAGTGCTTCAAATGCAGAATCTTCCGAGGATGATTTCGAAGGTAAAAAAATTACAGTTGACCTGAATGTTGAAGATAATACTGAGCATGTCAAGGTAGCAATGTTGGAAATCCCTGTTAATAATGAAATTTCCAAGACTCCAGGATCAATTTCTGGAATTGAGAATACTCATGCACATCCAGCAGATGAGAATTCTAACAAAAAAGAAGCTGTTGCAGTCAATCTGAATGTAGACCGTGATAATGTTCGTGTCAAGTTAGATGTCAAGAGCATCATTCAAGATGTGAATGCAAAATCACAAACGTTATATTCTCGAGCAAGTAAGACTATTCCTTTTCCAGATCAATGTGAAGTAAACTTGTCTTGACATTTTGAGGACTTTTTTTATAAGCTTTTAAGGTGTATTTTGATATTTAACTCCTTTAAGTAGATTTATTACTGATGTTTTCGCTTTCTTAAGGCAAATTCAGCTTTCAATCTGTTGTAACTATCATAAGTGTTTGCAGAGTGGGGAATAGATAAGTCAATTTTCATCAAGCCAGCAACCTTTCATTTGACCGTTCTTATGCTGAAGCTGTGGAATAATGAACGTGTTGCTGCGGCAGCTGAAGTTCTGCAAGTCAGAATCTTTTTCCTGTGTAGCTGTAAACTTCAAAGGTTTTCCTTCATTATATTATAAATGGTTTATTTCATTCTCATACTTGATGTTTGCAGAATGTTTCATCAAAAATAAAGGAGGCTTTGGAAGGTCGCCCTATTGCAGTGACTCTGAAGGGTTTGGTAAGATCTTGTTCCTTTAAATATGGCTATTTCTCACAGTAATAACCTAAAATTGTAGTCTATACAAGTTCATTTTAACCAGAACCACGTCTTTTCTGATATAGTTTGCCGTGCTTCTAATGGATTGAATATTTTCTTTATCTGGAGATATGCTCTTGAACTGCTTAAAATGATAGATTTACCAAGATTCTATTTCTATTTACACATATTGCAATATATGCTAATGTTAATGATGCATGCTATTTGTTTAGAAATTAGAAATATAGTTTATGTTTGCAATCTGGTCTGTGAAGTCATGGATCTTAATTCTAACCTGCATGACATTGTAAGCCTTAGGTTTAGGTCTGCTAATCCAGGCATCATGTTATTGGTTGAGGTACTTATAAAGTTATATTGGAGGTCTTGTAAACTCCAGATGGACAAATTTGTATCGCTGGCAAGAAAAGTATATGAATGCCAGAAGTTAGATCTAGATATCTTCATACTGGGTGCCTCCCTGTGCACCCATCCCTAGCTAGTATCGGGTTGTGCCCTACAGTACAGATGAACAGGTGCAATGCAGATCCGATGATCCCTGTTAATCACAGTGAGTGCATCAACCACAAAGGCTTATGCCACCACCCCTATAAACCCCCCTTTTCTAATATCCATTGAAAAACTGAAGTGTAAGGGTAGAGATCATTAATTAAGGATAGACGTTTCTTTGTGAGAAACAAGGTGAGCCATTGCCTGACTACAACAAAAGTAATTTTTTGAAATGTAACAGGTTTTCTAGTGGAGAACAACCTCTTCTATCTATCCTTCATCAGCTTGGTTCTCTTTAGTGTCAGTTTTTCGGTGTGATTTCAAGGGTTCCGACTAAGATTTGAAAAGACCTAACAATGATGTAAGAAAATGACTATAGATACACCAATCGGCCCGTCAAGTATTCACATTGTAGCCTTCGAGGACTACATAATACATGTAATTATATTCAATGGATACAGCATGTTATAGCATAGGTTGTAGGTTGGGCAAAGCCCGAACCAACCACAAAGGCAAGTGCTACAACTAAGGAACACTACACCCAATGTCACCTCGATGTAGATTCCACACTTCAAGGGTGACTAGGTCACTCTAGGGAGGCAATACGGTGACCCTAGGGGGAATGAGATGGAGAAAGGGAAGTGTATGGAGAAGTCCCCCGGAAGGTCAAGTGATGGAAGAAATAATTGGTTGAAAAAGGTAAGTGAAGAGAGGGAAATGGATACCCGGTAAAGAGATAGTTGCCGGTGCACATGTACCGGCCCGAGACACAATAAAAGACACTTTTCCAACCAAGCATAGAAATGGATCAGCAAGTTAAGCTTGCTGTCCCTAAAATACAGCAGCATACAAGTTAGTAAATCAGCAATAAATGTTACACTAAAGCTACTTTAAGATGTTATATTGACTAGCTAGTTAGTAGGTGAGTTAGGTTGGCAAATAGCTAGGTTTAATGCTAGGGATTGGTCAATGGTTTAGGGCTGTCACAAGTCTGAATTTTCTGCAGAATATTGCAGACCTATGGCTGTTGCTAACTAGGGAAATTATCAGCAAAGTTAGTCGTCAGATGTTAGTGCTAGGTGGCCCAAAAAATGCGCCCCGGCTAGGAGACCTAGTGGCTGAATTTTGGAGGAAAGTTAGGGGCTGGTTAGTGCAATATTAGCACCTAGGGTTAGTAACTTTCTGCATCCTTATGGCTGTAGAAAACAAGTTAGTACAGCAATTTGATTTGTGGGTAAAGGAGGACTCCCAAGGGAGGTAAGACTCCTCAAAGCATCAAGAAAACTTTCCAAAAGAGATAGACTTATAATTTGCAAAAATAACGATTCCCAAGGCAACAATTTTATATCTCCAATGCAACAAATAAGTGACTAGCGCCTTTAAAGAAGGGTTAATGGAGTCAAGTAGAAAGAACTATGGTTACTAAATTCTTGGGGATGTAAACCCTCTTATTCCCCAAGACAAGTACCTCTAGCTAGGGTTTGAAGACGAGGGGTGTAAATCCTCTTACGTCCTCAACCAAATCCTTGCAATATCAACAATCTTGAGCATAAAAATGGTGAAGATTAGAGTGGGCGTGTAAATCCTTATACTTCCCACTTAGTTCTTAGCACAATAACCTTGAATTGAAGCAAATGATAGCATGAAGGTAAAACACCATACCAATTTCGAAGAAAATGCTAAGACAATCCACCGTAAGAGCAAAAGATAAGCCTTCCAAGGAGAGCGCTAGACTTCCATCAACCATTCACCAAAAGATAGCCATAAACAAGAGCATGAAAGAGACAAATGGCCAAAGATAGCTAAAATTTGAGATCAAGTCCTCTCACAAGAGGGAGAGTTATGTTATAATGAGATCTTATGATCTCTTATTTATACAAAATGTCACCAAGGTGACTTGTCCACATATCTAGGGGTAAATCACAAGACTAAGGGTCAACAACTTAATCTTTCCCTCTTAACAAAGTAATATTAAACAAGTCATTTAAAATTTTCACTTTTGCTCAAATAAAACCCTAATTTACATGGACGTCACCCCTTTAGGGGACGTTTTGGCACTAGGAGAAGGTCGTTGGTGATGTAGGAGGGTAGTAAAGCTTCCCAAAGCCACGTGTCAAGCATCCAATTGTCTTCCTTCATGGTCAAAGCCTCAAACACCTCAAAATATCCAAGTGCCAATGCATATCAGCTCACCACCATGCCCTAACCCCCAAAACATGAAGTCAAGCTAAAAAAGAGGGCGTTTTGCCCCTACTGGGCAAATCGTTTGGCAAGTGAGAGCTGGGCTAAGTATTCCACATCATCTTCTAGGTCTCCAATACCTCGTCCCTGTGATTTGCGATGTGGACCCTTGACATCCAACTTGTGGGCTTGCAGCCCCATGGAAGCCCAAGCAAGGCTTGTTCTTCCAAAACTGTACACAAACTAGGTCCTGCAAAGACAAATAAGCACGCCCCACAAGGATCTCAAGTCATAACTGTTGGACACACCTACCACACTTAGAGGGGGGGGGGCTGAATGAATGTGGGGATCTTTTTCCCAAAACTTCCCTCTTACTCAAAAACTTCTTAGTTAACATTCAACATTTGCTCATTACTCATTGCTGTCATTTATAATCAGTTAGATGTGAATACATATCAGCAACATATCATCAACAAATCATCTCTACAAGGAACACAAAGAACACAAGATGTATGTACAATTTTTCTTTTTATTATGGACATCAATCCGAGGGTTTTTAAGCAACAACTGAATAGAGTACAACTCTACAAGAGCACTAGTTCTATATGCAAGACTCATATTACATTCTCAACACCAATTGAGATGAGACAACAATCCTCAACAGATATCAATTTGTCAACATAAACAAGTGCATCAACCATGCACCAACCTGTGCCAAACAACCTGTAATCAACCTGTACCATAAAC
>JASDQU010688131.1:0-10567 GCA_032191745.1 Picea mariana
GTTTGTTTTTAGTCTAGCATTTTCTAATCGTGGTTCTATTTTTCTTTTCACATCAATGGGGTTTTGTTTTTAGTGCAGATAAGTTGGATTTTGAAAATGCTATGGGGTTTTGTTTGTTTTTAGTCTAGCATTTTCTGATCATGGTTCTATTTTTCTTTTCACAACAATGGGTTTTATTTTTACTGCAGATGAGATGGATTTTGAAAATGCTATGGGGTTTTGTTTTTAGTGTAGATGAGATGGATTTTGAAAATGCTATGGCATTTTGTTTTTAGTGCAGATGAGATGAATTTTGAAAATGCTATGGGGTTTTGTTTGTGTTTAGTCTAGCATTTCCTGATCGTGGTTCTATTTTTCTTTTCACAACAATGGGGTTTTGTTTTTAGTGCAAATGAGATGGATTTTCAAAATGCTATGGGGTTTTGTTTGTTTTTAGTCTAGCATTTCCTGATCGCGGTTCTATTTTTCTTTTCACAGCAATGGGGTTTTGTTTTTAGTGCAGATGAGATGGATTTTGAAAATGCTATGGGGTTTTGTTTGTTTTTAGTCTAGCATTTCCTGATCGTGGTTCTATTTTTCTTTTCACAGCAATGGGATTTTGTTTTTGGTGCAGATGAGATGGATTTTGAAAATGCTTTGGGTTTTTGTTTGTTTTTAGTCTAGCATTTTCTGATCGTGGTTCTATTTTTTATTTTCACAGCAATGGGATTTTGGTTTTAGTGCAGATGAGATGGATTTTGAAAATGTTATGAGGTTTTGTTTGTTTTTAGTTTAGCATTTTTTTATTGTGGTTCTATTTTTCTTTTGACAACAATGGGGTTTTGTTTTTAATCTAGATGAGATGGATTTTTAAAATGCTATGGGGTTTTGTCTGTTCCTAGTCTAGCATTTTCTGATCGTGGTTTTTTTTTTTTTTTTACATCAATGGGGTTTTGTTTTTAGTGCATATGAGATAGATTTTTAAAATGCTATGGGGTTTTGTTTGTTTCTAGTCTAGCATTTTATGATCGTGGTTCTATTTTTCTTTTCACATCAATGGGGTTTTGTTTTTAGTGCAGATGAGATGGATTTTGAAAATGCTATGGGTTTTTGTTTGTTTTTAGTCTAGCATTTTCTAATCGTGGTTCTATTTTTCTTTTCACAGCAATGGGGTTTTGTTTTTAGTACAGATGAGACRGATTTTGAAAATGCTATCGGGTTTTGTTTATTTTTAGTCTAGCATTTTCTGCTCATGGTTCTATTTTTCTTTTCACAAGAAGGGCGTTTTGTTTTTAGTGCAGATGAGATGGATTATGAAAATGCTAGGGTGTTTTGTTTGTTTTTAGTCTAGCATTTCCTGATCGTGGTTCTATTTTTCTTTTCACAACAATGATTTTTTTTTTTTATTGTAGATGAGATGGATTTTGAAAATGCTCTGGGGTTTTGTTTGTTTTTAGTCTAGCATTTTCTGATTGTGCTTCTATTTTTCCTTTCACAGCAATGGGGTTTCGTTTTTAGTCCAGATGAGATGGATTTTGAAAATGTTATCAGGTTTTGTTTGTTTTTAGTCTATCATTTTCTGATCATGGTTCTATTTTTCTTTTCACATCAATGGGATTTTGTTTTTAGTGCATATGAGATGGATTTTGAAAATGCTATGGGGTTTTGTCTGTTTTTAGTCTAGCATTTTCTGATCGTAGTTCTATTTTTCTTTTCACATCAATGGGGTTTTGTTTTTAGTGCAGATGAGATGGATTTTGAAAATGCTATGGGGTTTTATTTGTTTTTAGTCTAGCACTTTCTGATCGTGGTTCTATTTTTCTTTTCACATCAATGGGGTTTTGTTTTTAGTGCAGATGAGATGGATTTTTAAAATGCTATGTTTTTTTTTTTGTTTTTAGTCTAGCATTTTCTGATCATGGTTCTATTTTTCTTTTCACATTAATGGGGTTTTGTTTTTAGTGCAGATCAGATGGATTTTGAAAATGCTATGGGGTTTTGTTTGTTTTTAGTCTATCATTTTCTGATCGTGGTTCTTTCTTTCTTTCCACATCAATGGGGTTTTGTTTTTAGTGCAGATTAGATGGATTTTGAAAATGATATGGGGTTTTGTTTGTTTTTAGTCTAGCATTTTCTCATCGTGGTTCTATTTTTATTTTCGCAGCAATGGGGTTATGTTTTTAGTGAAGATGAGATGGATTTTGAAAATGCTATGGGGTTTTGTTTGTTTTTAGTCTAGCATTTTCTGATCGTGGTTCTAATTTTCTTTTCATAGCAATGGGGTTTTGTTTTTAGTGCAGATGAGATGGATTTTGAAAATGCTATGGGGTTTATTTTCTTTTAGTCTAGCATTTTCTGATCGTGGTTCTATTTTTCTTTTCACAGCAATGGGGTTTTGTTTTTAGTGTAGATGAGATGGATTTTGAAAATGCTATGGGGTTTTGTTTGTTTTTAGTCTAGCATTTTCTAATCGTGGTTCTATTTTTCTTTTCACAGCAATGGGGTTTTGTTTTTAGTGCAGATGCGATGGATTTTGAAAATGCTATGGTTTTGTTTTTTTTTTAGTCTAGCATTTTCTGATCGTGGTTCTATTTTTATTTTCACATCAATGGGTTTTGTTTTTAGTGCAGATGAGATGGATTTTGAAAATGCTATGGGATTTTGTTTTCTTTTAGTCTAGCATTTTCTGACCGTGGTTGTATTTTTCTTTTCACATCAATGGGGTTTTGTTTTTAGTGCAGATGAGATGGATTTTGAAAATGCTATGGGGTTTTGTTTGTTTTTAGTCTAGCATTTTCTGATCCTGGTTCTATTTTTCTTTTCACAAGAATGGGGTTTTGTTTTCAATACAGATGAGATGGATTTTGAAAATGCTATGGGGTTTTGTTTGTTTTTAGTTTAGATGTGATAGATTTTGAAAAAAAAAATTGATTTCATTGTTTTAGTTTGTTTTTAGTCTAGATGGGATGGATTTTGAAAATGTTTTTTTTTTATTTAGTTGTTTTATTTTGTGATTGATATAATTCAGTTTTTTTTGAGGTGGTAAAATTTATCATAATTTACTTGTTAGTTAAGAGTGAACTACATTTATTATTAATTGTTCAGTAAGTAAATAAAGATTGATGCATCATTTTTATTAGAAGAAAATCATATCCCTTAAAATAATCCATTCTCAATAAGAAATAGATTTGCAAATTGATATCCCTGAACCATATTCACAAAATAAATCATTTTCTAGTTACTGTTGGTTGTTTCTTTTTACTGCAGTGGTTTCAAAATGTATTTTGTTTTTATAGTAAGTAAATAAGGATTGATGCATCATTTTTATTGGAAGAAAATCACACCGCCTAAAATAATCCATTCTCAATAAGAAATAGACTTGCATAATTGATATCCCTGAACCATATTCACATAATAAATTATTTTCTAGTTATTGTTGGATATTTCTTTTTACTGCCATCGTTTAAAAATGTATTTTGTTTTTATAGCAGATTCTTCTAGTTGTTTTGTTAAGTAATTTAAATTCTTTTATCTTTATTAAGTTGTTTGATTTTGTAATTTAAATTATCCTATCTTTTATTTAGTTGTGTATTGAAATTAGATTTATTTTTGGAAATTAGTCATTTCGCTGTGTATTGATTGAGTTGTTTTGTTTTCTAACTGGCATTTACATTTTTTGGATTAATCATTTGCCATTTGCCATATGTATAGCATCATATTTTTTGTTGATGTGAATTTTTTCATTTTATAACCATGATTAAAAAGTGTTTTTACTATCTTTTAATTAGCTGTGTTTTGCTTTGTAATTAACGTTTACTTGGTTTTTTTTTATGCATAAACCACTTTGCTATGTTTATATAGTAGATAATTTTCTGATTATTGGTAGAATTCTTTTAAGGATGATAAAAAATTAGTTTTTCTCTCTTTTGTTTAACTATTCTATGTTTTATGGGGGGCTTTCTTCAGTAATTGATATTCACTTTTCCTTACATAATGGTAATCTTTTATGATAGATGACAAACTAGAACTTCTCTGTAAACACGGTTAAGCTGCATCTCTGTAATATGCATTCTACTTTGGTTTTATGCATTGGTGGTTCATTCCCTTCAGATGATTGACAATGGCACCCAAGAATGGTGGGAAAGGAGTTTTGAACTTGTTGGTGTAGACCCGAACCAGGTCGTCATGACCCGACAGATGGACATCTTGCAGGAACCCAGACGAGGCTTGACCCCTCAACCACAGAATGCACATGCAAGACCCAGCAGATGGACATCGTGCAAGAACCCAAACGAGGCTTGACGCCTTGACCCAAAATGCGCATGCAGAGGGTAATTTATGAGGAAAGTCTTGAGGAACATATACATTCTACCATTGATTTGTCATCTTCAAACCCTCGTGCAAATCGTGCATGCAGAACATGAAGGTCCTTTGGCCACATAATGTGAAGGGATTTGACAGAATATGGATTCATGTAGGAAAGAAGAGAAGATGCAGTCTCATTGGTGGTGCAGAGAAAAGAGAGGAACCCCACCATTCCCACCATCAATCCCTTATCTCGAGTAGGCAACAAATAGGTATCTATACTAATTATCTTTGTTCATGATAATACTAATGTCTTATCCTTTTGTATTCAAACTAAACATAACCGAGCAAAGAACTCTTGCAAAGAAGAGAAAATAGGGTAATGGATTGTTAAGCTCATTTTTTTTTTAAATTCTCTCATTGCTATTTATTTTGTTGTTGTTTTTGCTATGTCAATGGTTATTTCTCTATTGAGTACAACATGTCCATGCTTTAATTTTTTCTCTGCTTGCAATGTGTTTCTAGATTTTGGATTTTTTAGTTTATAAAACAACCTTATTTATACATGGATAAGGGAAATAAACAAAACAATAAATGATTCCTTTCATACCTGTTGAAAAGCATCATTTAGATCATGTTCTAGATCTTGTAATTTTTCTTTTTTTAAAGTAAATTTTATGTTTTTTCTAAAAATTCCGTGTCTTCCTCCACAAAAAGAGGCTTTACTCCTCCCCAATGAATTGTGAAAGACTATTAGTAACTAAATGCCAAATTATTTTTGTTTTTAGGTAGTTAATATGTTTCATAAAAACTTTGAGTATTAGGTAGTTAACTTGTTCCATAAAAAAAAAAAAAAACAGACTTTTAGCTTTTTACTTTTTGGCTTTTTAGATTTTTAAATCTTATGGTAGAACCAATATTATTTGTTAAAATATCACATGTAAAAAAATATCCATATATAATTCCAAATGAAGTTATACATGAAAATTTAAAAATACTTGATATTTGAACTTTGAAATTCCATATGGCATTACACATAAAACTCCATGCATAATTCAAAGAAAGAACTGAAAAAAATGAAAAAGTTGAAGGGTGCCCTTCAAAGATCCAGTGACACAATAATTTATTTGCAATCCATTTATATGTTTGGCAGAAACAAGTACCTACAACAACCTTATGAGAATTTCTCTATAGAATGACAACAATCCATATTGACTATTAATAGATCTCAATAGAACAAAAAGGTGAAGAATACAACAGACATTTCAATGGCCGCAAAATTCTACCTAAAGATGCAATACAAAAGAAAGAAATATCTATTGTACATACCTAGTGAGAGTTTACTTCGATAAAAGGTTTCCACGATATTGTTTTGCCTTGGAATAACATGTGTAGTAAAACAGGTTTAGAATCAAAGTAAATATAGTGAAAGCGGCTTCGACAACAAATACCCCCTTTCACAGAGTCTAACAAAACAGGCCATGCATTCCTCGCAAAATCGCCCGCCAAGTACTTTATCTTTGACAACTTCTCCTTGTATATATCCAACACTTCGTTCATCTTTCCAATATTGATTTCCGCAGCTACTTTATCCATGGTGCCTCCCCACAATGGGGAGAGGAAGATTTCAAGAAAAATGCTATCAGCGGGGGTAAGAATGAGTGTCCTTCCACATCACACCACTTCTCAACCTGGGCTTGCTCCATCGGTGTGTTTCCCTGGAGATCAATTCCCTACCCCTTGTACTTCTTGGCCAAATACATGACCATGGCTATGGACTCTCTTAATCATGACCAAGGAAAAACATTTGTCTATGATATCTCCCTATGCAGATGAAATACAAAAATAAAGGAAGTGTAAACTTCGATGATGTGGGTGGGTGGGTGGTGAATTACCGAATAAGGTGAGATCCCCATCTTGGATAGTGTGTAATAAACCAAATGGTTGCATCACGACAAGAAAACAATAGAAGAAAATGTTTATAGTGAACAAAATACTTGATATGTTGCTTAAAATAGAAAAGAATGCATGAAAATGAGTAAGACCTTTTCTTACATTGAGAGCTAGATCAATCCCAAGCTATTCTGTTGTTGAGAGGGTTTCCCTATATGGCACTATTGAAGTCTTAGATCTCGGAATTTGATCTTTACCGAGGGATTTTAACATCAATGAATCAAATAAGGGCAGTATGAAGTGCTCATTCTCAATTGAATCTCGAATTCTATCTCTAGAAATGAAAAATAACATTATATATGATGCTTGAGGGTTTACATTCAATATTCCACAGATGGATTCGATTGACTTCTTCCCTTGTCTCCCATCAAAAGATCAAGGTTAATTTATTTAATAGAAAACCTTGACATTGAGTGTGTTCGAATGTGAAGTCTTGATTGGCCTCGAGAAGATAAAGGTGGGAGGAAAATAATGCCATGCTTCTATCCCTTCACGGGATGTGCAATATAGGTTGATGTGGTAGAGTTGGACCTCAACTTCCCAGTTTGGAAGAGAAAGTAGTAGGCTTCTCTCAAGAGGAGAATTCTAATGTGGGTGCCTTCCCCTTAGGGTCAATAGTTCAAGTTCTTTTTAATGACAGTGTATGGCAACAAATTGGGTGCAGAAGGAAGAGATTGTTGGAGTAGTCCATAGATAGTGTTGGGTTATTTAAACTCTATTAGATTCCAAAGAGACAAGCTGGGTGGTTAGTGGGGTCGGAGGGAGGCAGCGAATAAGACGCGTTGATCAAGCCGTGGAGGTCACCTCTTATAAGACCTGTAAACAAGGGTTTATCTTTATTCAATAAGATTTGGTCAAGGTAATAACTGATGAATGGAAAATGATTGACTTTGAAGTTGAAATTTGAATCATGAATCTCATCTAAAAATAAATATAAATCATTGTTGGTTCCAAGAGGATGTTAGTGTGAAATTTGTAATATGAATGTTTTCTTAAATTGGTTGAGAGAAGAAAAAAATATGTTGAGAAACTTGATTCCATTGACATGGTTATTTTCCTCTAGATTGAAAAGGCTTGTTAAAAAAGACAAAATTAACCTCTTAAGATAGAGAGCTTATTCTCAATTCAATGTTGTAGAGAGCTTATTCTAGATTTGATGTCGTTGTCGTAAATTAAGGAATTTATGATTGAATATTGTTAGATGGAGAATGGTTGATATAATAATTTTGTGATAAAAGCTCATAAAAAATTCCATAGTAAATAGAATATTGTCTCGTTTGAAGTGGGATTAGGCTTAGATGATTCAAGGAGGACATGGTTTAGATTCGATTCTCGAATTTTTATGAATAACTTAGATAAGAGGATAAGATATTTTATGGTTTTACATGTTATTTTAATACATGACAAGATATAAAATGAATATTGATCGAGTTCTTAATGTTGGGTTATTTTTCATCTTTTCATTTGAAGTTTGGATTGGATTCAAATTTAGGCTTTGATTGCATTATTCCACTTGTCATAACTGGCATACATGACTTGGAGAACTAAGATTCATATATTTAAAATAATATATGAATACCCTCTATGTACCCTCATCCCATGTTGAATACTTTTTTTCATATATTTAAAATAATATATGGATACCCTCTATGTACCCTCATCCCATGTTTCAATAGTGTAGCACATGTACTCACACCCATACTTGTACCCTAAGAAATAACTAGAACATTTTAATCACGGAACCTGAACCAACGAAACCTGAAAATTTCCTAAAAAATGAATCAACCAAAACTGAAAATTTCCTCTAAAATAAATAGAGTAAAAACACACTCCAAATAGTAACCTCATTTGCTACATACAAAATTAAACTTACATTATAACTAAGTGTTATCATTGCTCCACATACAAAATTAAACTTACATTATAACTAAGTGTTATCATTGCTCCATTAATGTTTAATTTTCTCTAGTGGCATGTCATGGTTTACCGAAGTAGCATCTCCATTCGCATTTGAATCGTAAAATATTAATTAAGAAGAGTTTCATATGCCGAAGACTCCACGTTTGGAGACATATCAAAGGAATAGACATATTGATTGATAATACCTGCTCCAATAAGAAAGGAAAGATTGAATCAGAACGGAAGGCCTAGTATTCACACCCTATCCGTATTGCACGAGTTGAAAACATCTAGAACGAATGAAACTTACAATTACTGTCTGTTTCAACTTGCAATCACCGGAGGGATGGAGTTTGATGGACAAATTGCCGGTCACGGGCTTCTCAGGAAAATAACAACCCTGTCCGTATTGCAGTACTTGACGTCTAGAACAGCTGAAACTTACAGTATTTGACTTTATCAAACTCAGCTTCTCTGAATGCAATTAAAATTCCAACCAAATAAAAATAAATACAAATTCCAACCCTAGTAGTTATAGATTGCGCACACAATGTGAAGTATTTCAAGATTCTTCTCTGATCTACATACTTCATCGAAAAATACCAATCCTGTGCGTATTCCACAAGTTGAAAACGTCTCCATAAGCTAAAATTGACGGTCTATCACCCCACAACAACGTCCACGATAATAACAACCCTGTCCGTATTGCATGAGTTGAAAACGTCTAGAACGTATGAAACTTACAATTCATGTCTGTTCCAACTTGCAATCACCGGAGGGATGGAATTTGATGGACAAATTGCCCGTCATGGGCGTCTTAGGAAAATAACAACCCTGTCCATATTGCAGGAGTTGTAAACGTCTAGAACGGCTGAAATTTACAGTATTTGACTTTATCAAACTCAGCTTCTCTGAATGCAATTAAAATTCCAGCCAAATAAAAATAAATATAAATTCCAACCCTAGTAGTTATAGATTGCGCACACAATGTGAAGTATTTTAAGATTCTTCTCTAATCTACATACTTCATCGGAAAATAACAATCCTGTGCATATTGCACAAGTTGAAAACGTCTCCATAAGCTAAAATTGACGGTCTGTCACCCCACAACAACGTCCACGATAATAACAACCCTGTCCATATTGCACGAGTTGAAAACGTCTAGAACGGATGAAACTTACAACTCATGTCTGTTCCAACTTGCAATCACCAGAGGGATGGAATTTGATGGACAAATTGCCTGTCACAGGCTTCTCAAGAAAATAACAACCCTGTCCATATTGCAGCAATTGAAAACGTATAGAACGGCTGAAACTTACAGTATTTGACTTTATCAAACTCAACTTCTCTAAATGCAATTAAAATTCCAGTCGAATAAAAATAAATACAAATTCCAACCCTGGTAGTTATAGAATGCGCACACAATGTGAAGTGTTTTAAGATTCTACTCTAATCTACATACTTCATCGGAAAATACCAATCCTGTGCGTATTGCACAAGTTGAAAACGTCTCCATAAGCTAAAATTGACGGTCTGTCACCCCACAACTACGTCCACGATAATAACAACTCTGTCCGTATTGCACGAGTTGAAAACGTCTAGAATGGATGAAACTTACCATTCATGTCTTTTCCAACTTGCAATCACCAGAGGGATGGAATTTGATGGAGAAATTTCCTGTCACGGGCTTCTCAGGAAAATAACAACCCTGTCCGTATTGCAGTAGTTGAAAACGTCTAGAGCCGCTGAAATTTAGAGTATTTGACTTTATCAAACTTAGCTTCTCTGAATGCAATTAAAAACTTTCTATACAAATTGCAAACCTAAGTTGTCTTGGTCTTATTAAACTCCTGGTCGAGATAATTTACGCCTCGTTATGGAAGAGGTTCATGAGCATGACGTCAAAACGATCAATGCGCGTCAATAACATTTATTTTCTTTGACTAAGCACGCTGACTGTGCTTCCACAAGCAATCACATAAATACTTGACGACATGTGTACACCTAGTTTTTAATACTCCTGTGCAGGGTTCAAAATTGAACACGTCAGAGCCCGTCAAAGGCCTTTCAACACTTCCTAGAAGTAGGATTTGAAAATATACAAATAGGATTGAAAATAAACCAGTCAGAAAAAAAAATTGTTTTTATTTTTGCTAATTATTTGAGAAATGTAAAATAAATTTTAAAATTCCACCTGAAGGATGAAAGTTTGAAGTGTCTGTGTTTTAATTTTTTCAAGAACAAAATATCAAGACTGATTCTTCCTACTTCCAAATCACGAATAACTTGTGGGTTCAAGAATAACTTGTGGGTTCAAGTTGTTACTGACACACTGTCACTGTCCTATTGCAATTAATAAACGTAAAGATGATAAGATTGTGTTGTTGTCCGAGCCTTGAGGTTCTTAAAAGAACACATTTTTCAGGGGAAA
>JASDQU010688131.1:21490-31854 GCA_032191745.1 Picea mariana
AGAAATAGATTTGCAAATTGATATCCGTGAACCATATTCACAAAATAAATCATTTTCTAGTTACTGTTGGTTTTTTCTTTTTACTGCAATGGTTTAAAAATGTATTTTGCTTTTATAGTAAGTAAATAAGGATTGATGCATCATTTTTGTTGGAAGAAAATCACACCGCCTAAAATAATCCATTCTCGATAAGAAATAGACTTGCATAATTGATATCCCTGAACCATATTCACATAATAAATTATTTTCTAGTTATTGTTG
The DNA here is from genome assembly GCA_032191745.1 of Picea mariana. Classification (NCBI taxonomy): domain Eukaryota; kingdom Viridiplantae; phylum Streptophyta; class Pinopsida; order Pinales; family Pinaceae; genus Picea; species Picea mariana. Next base: position 21,752 of record JASDQU010688131.1, read on the forward strand.
GATTTTTCATTTTACTGCAATGGTTTAAAAATGTATTTTGTTTTTATAGCAGATTCTTCTAGTTGGTTTGTTAAGTAATTTAAATTCTTTTATCTTTATTAAGTTGTTTTATTTTGTAATTTAAATAATCTTATCTTTTTTTTAGTTGTGTATTGAAATTAGATTTATTTTTGGAAATTAGTCATTTAGCTGTGTATTGATTGAGTTGTTTTGTTTTCTAACTCACATTTACATTTTTTTTATTAATCATTTTCCATTTGCCATATGTTCAGATAGCATCTTGTTTTTCGTTGATGTGAATTTTTTCATTTTATAACCATGATTAAAAAGTGTTTTTACTATCTTTTAATTAGCTATGTTTTGTTTTGTAATTAACGTTTACTTGGTTTTTTTTTATGCATAAGCCACTTTGCTATCTTTATATAGTAGATAATTTTCTGATTATTGGTAGAATTCTTTTAAGGATGATAGAAAATTAGTTGTTCTCTCTTTTGTTTAACTATTCTATGTTTTATGGGGGGCTTTCTTCAGTAATTGATATTCACTTTTCCTTACATAATGGTAATCTTTTATGATAGCTGACAAACTAGAACTTCTCTGTAAACACGGTTAAGCTGCATCTCTGTAATATGCATTCTACTTTGGTTTTATGCATTGGTGGTTCATTCCCTCCAGATGATTAATAATGGCACCCAATAATGGTGGGAAAGGAGTTCTGCACTTGTTGGTGTAGAGCCGAACTAGGTCGTCATGACCCGACGGATGGACATCTTGCAGGAACCCAGACGAGGCTCGACCCCTGAATTGCAGAATGCACATGCAAGACCCAGCAGATGGACATCGTGCAAGAACCCAAACGAGGCTTGACGCCTTGACCCAAAATGCGCATGCAGAGGGTAATTTATGAGGAAAGTCTTGAGGAACATATACATTCTACCATTGATTTGTCATCTTCAAACCCTCGTGCAAATCGTGCACGCAGAACATGAAGGTCCTTTGGCCAAATAATGTGAAGGGACTTGACAGAATATGGATTCGTGTAGGAAAGAAGAGAAGATGCAGTCTCATTGGTGGTGCAGAGCAAAKAGAGGAACCCCACCATTCCCACCATCAATCRCTTATCTCAAGTAGGCAACAAATAGGTATCTATACTGATAATCTTTGTTCATGATAATACTAATGTCTTATCCTTTTGTATTCAAACTAAACATAACATAGAAAAGAACTCTTGCAAAGAAGAGCAAATAGGGTAATGGGTTGCTATTTATTTTGTTGTTGTTGTTGCTATGTCAATGGTTATTTCTGTATTGAGTACAACATGTCCATGCTTTAATTTTTTCTCTGCTTGCAATGTGTTTCTAGATTTTGGATTTTTTAGTTTATAAAACAACCTTATTTATACATCGATAAGGGAAATAAACAAAACAATAAATACTTCCTTTCATACCTGTTGAAAAGCATCATTTAGATCATGTTCTAGATCTTGTAATTTTACTTTTTTTAAAGCAAATTTTATGTTTTTTCTAAAAATTCCTTGTCTTCCTCGACAAAAAGAGGCTTTACTCCTCCCCAATGAATTGTGAAAGACTATTAGTAACTAAATGATAAATGATTTTTGGTTTTAGGTAGTTAATCTGTTTCATAAAAACTTTGAGTACTAGGTAGTTAACTTGTTTCATAAAAAAAAAAAAAAAAACTTTTAGCTTTTTACTTTTTAGCTTTTTAGATTTTTAAATATTATGGTAGAACCAATATTATTTGTTAAAATATCACATGTAAAAAACCATCCATATATAATTCCAAATGAAGTTATACATGAAAATTTAAAAATACTTGTTATTTGAACTTTGAAATTCCAAATGGCATTACACATAAAACTCCATGCATAATTCAAAGAAAGAACTGAAGAAAATGAAAAAGTTGAAGGGTACCCTTCCAAGATCCAGTGACACAATAATTTATTTGCAATCCATTTATATGTTTGGCGTAAACAAGTACCTACAACAACCTTATGAGAATTTCTCTATAGAATGAAAACAATCCATATTGACTATTAATAGATCTCAATAGAACAAAAAGGTGAAGAATACAACAAACATTTCAATGGCCGCAAAATTCTACCTAAAGATGTAATACAAAAGAAAGAAATATCTATTGTACATACCTAGCGAGGGTTTACTTTGATAAAAGGTTTCCACGATATTGTTTTGCCTTGGAATAACATGTGTAGTAAAACAGGTTCATAATCAAAGTAAATATAGTGAAAGCGGCTCCGACAACAAATACCCCCTTTCACAGAGTCTCACAAAACAGGTCATGCATTCCTCGCAAAATCGCTCGCCAGGTACTTTCTCTTTGACAACTTCTCCTTGTATATATCCAACACTTTGTTCAACTTTCCAATATTGATTTACGCAGCTACTTTATCCATGGTGCCTCCCCACAATGGGGAGAGGAAGATTTCAAGAAAAATGCTATCAGCGGGGGGTAAGAATGAGTGTCCTTCCACCTCACACCACTTCTCAACCAGGGTTTCTCCATCGGTGTGCTTCCCAGAAGATCAATTACCTACCCCTTTTACTTCTTGGCCAAATACTTGACGATGGCTATGGACTATCTTAATCATGACCAAGGAAAAACATTTGTCTATGATATCTCCCTATGCAGATGAAATACAAAAATAAAGGAACTGTAAACTTCGATGATGTGGGTGGTGAACTACCGAATAAGGTGTGCTCTCCATCTTTGATAGTGTGTACTAACCCAAATGGTTGCATCACGACAAGAAAACAGTAGAAGAAAATGTTTATAGTGAACAAAATACTTGATATGTTGCTTAAAATAGAAAAGAATACATGAAAATGAGTAAGACCTTTTTTTACATTGAGAGCTAGATCAATCCCAAGCTATTCTGTTGTTGAGAGGGTTTCCCTATATGGCACTATTGAATTCTTAGATCTCGGAATTTGATCTTTAACCAAGGATTTTCACGTCAACTGATCAAAGAAGGGCAGTATGAAGTGCTCATTCTCAACTGACTCTCGAATTCTATCTCTAGAAATGAGAAATAACATTATATATGATGCGTGAGTGTTTACATTCAATATTCCACAGATGGAGTCGATTGACTTCGTCCCTTGTCTCCCATCAAAAGATCAAGGTTAATTTATTTAATAGAAAACCTTGACATTGAGGGTGTTTGAATGTGAAGTGTTGATTGGCCTACAGAAGATAAGGGTGGGAGGAAAATAATTCCATGCCTCTATCCCTTCACGGGATGTGCAATATAGGTTGATGTGGTAGAGTTGGACCTCAACTTCCGAGTTTGGAAGAGAAAGTAGTAGGCTTCTCTCAAGGGGAGAAGTCTAATGTGGGTGCCTTCCCCTTAGGGTCAATAGTTCAAGTTCTTTTTAATGAGAGTGTATGGCAACAATTTGGGTGCAGACGGAAAAGATTGTTGGAGTAGTCCATAGATAGTGTTGGGTTATTTAAACTCTATTAGATTCCAAAAAGACAAACTGGGTGGTTAGTGGGGTCGGAGGGAAGCGTGATAGCAGAGCGAATAAGACGCGTTGATCAAGCCGTGGAGGTCACCTCTTATAAGACCTGTAAACAAGGGTTTCTCTTTATTCAATAAGATTTGGTCAAGGTAATAACTGATGAATGGAAAATGATTGACTTTGAAGTTGAAATTTGAATGATGAATCTCATCTAAAATTAAATATAAATCATTGTTGGTTCTAAAAGGATGTTAGTGTCAAATTTGTAATATGAATGTTTTCTTAAATTGGTTGAGAGAAGAAAAAAATATGTTGAGAAACTTGATTCCATTGACATGGTTATTTTCCTCTAGATTGAAAAGGCTTGTTAAAAAAGACAAAATTAACCTCTTAAGATAGAGAGCTTATTCTCAATTCAATGTTGTAGAGAGCTTATTCTAGATTTGATGTAGTTGTTGTAAATTAAGGAATCTATGATTGAATATTGCTAGATGGAGAATGGGTGAAATAATAATTTTGTGATAAAATCTCATAAGAAATTCCATAGTAAATAGAATATCATCTTGTTTGAAGTGGGATTAGGCTTAGATGATTCAAGGAGGACATGGTTTAGATTCGATTTTCGAATTTTTATGAATAACTTAGATAAGAGGATAAGATATTTTATGGTTTTACATGTTATTTTAATACATGACAAGATATAAAATGAATATATGATCGAGTTCTTAATGTTGGGTTATTTTTCATCTTTGCATTTGAAGTTTGGATTGGATTCAAATTTAGGCTTTGATTGCATTATTCCACTTGTCATAACTGGCATACATGACGTGGAAGACTAAGATTCATATATTTAAAAGAATATATGAATACCCTCTATGTACCCTCATCCCATGTTGAATACTATTTTTTCATATATTTAAAATAATATATGGATACCCTCTATGCACCCTCATCCCATGTTTCAATAGTGTAGCACATGTACTCACACCCATACTTGTAACCTAAGAAATAACTAGAACATTTTGATCACGGAACCTGAACCAACCAAAACTGAAAATTTCCTCAAAAATGAATCAACCAAAACTGAAAATTTCCTCAAAAATAAATAGAATAAAAACATACTCCAAAAGGTAACCTCATTTGCTACATACAAAATTAGACTTACATTATAACTAAGTGTTATCATTGCTCCATTAATGTTTAATTTTCTCTAGTGGCATGTCATGGTTTACCGAAGTAGCATCTCCATTCGCATTTGAATCGTAAAATATTAATTAAGAAAAGTTTCATCCGCCGAAGACTCCACGTTTGGAGACATATCAAAGGAATAGACATATTGATTGATAATACCTGCTCCAATCAGAAAGGAAAGATTGAATCAGAACGAAAGGCCTAGTATTCACACCCTATCCATATTGCACGAGTTGAAAACGTCTAGAACATATGAAACTTACAATTAGTGTCTGTTTCAACTTCCAATCACCGGAGCGATGGAGTTTGATGGACAAATTGCCAGTCACAGGATTAACCCTGTCTCTATTGCAGGAGTTGAAGACATCTAGAACAGCTAAAACTTACAGTATTTGACTTTATCAAACTCAGCTTCTCTGAATGTAATTAAAATTCCAACCAAATAAAAATAAATACAAATTCCAACCCTAGTAGTTATAGATTGCGCACACAATGTGAAGTATTTTAAGATTCTTCTCTAATCTACATACTTCATTGGAAAATACCAATCCTATGCGTATTACACAAGTTGAAAACGTCTTCATAAGCTAAAATTGACGCTCTGTCACCCCAAAACAACGTCCACGATAATAACAACCATGTCCTTATTGGACGAGTTGAAAACGTCTAGAACGTATGAAACTTACAATTCATGTCTGTTCCAACTTAAAAATCACCGGAGGGATGGAATTTGATGGACAAATTGCTCGTCATGGGCTTCTAAAGAAAATAACAACCCTGTCCATATTGCAGGAGTTGAAAACGTCTAGAACGGCTGAAAATTATAGTATTTGACTTTATCAAACTCAGCTTCTCTGAATGCAATTAAAATTCCAGCTGAATAAAAATAAATATAAATTCCAACCCTAGTAGTTATAGATTGTGCACACAATGTGAAGTATTTTAAGATTCTTCTCTAATCTACATACTTCATCGGAAAATAACAATCCTGTGCATATTGCACAAGTTGAAAACCTCTCCATAAGCTAAAATTGATGGTCTGTCACCCCACAACAACATCAACGATAACAACAACCCTGTCCATATTGCACGAGTTGAAAACGTCTAGAATGGATGAAACTTACAATTCGTGTCTGTTCCAACTTGCAATCACCCGAGGGATGGAATTTGATGGACAAATTGCCAGTCACGGGCTTCTTAGGAAAATAACAACCCTGTCCGTATTGCAGCAGTTGAAAACGTCTAGAACGGCTGAAACTTACAGTATTTGACTTTATCAAACTTAGCTTCTCTGAATGCAATTAAAATTCCAGTCAAATAAAAATAAATACAAATTCCAACCCTAGTAGTTATAGATTGCGCTGAAACTTACAGTATTTGACTTTATCAAACTTAGCTTCTCTGAATGCAATTAAAATTCCAGTCAAATAAAAATAAATACAAATTCCAACCCTAGTAGTTATAGATTGCGCACACAATGTGAAGTATTYTAAGTTTCTACTGTAATGTACATACTTCATTGGAAAATACCAATCCTGTGCGCATTGCACAAGTTGAAAACGTYTCCATAAGCTAAAATTGACAGTCTGTCACCCCACAACTACGTCCACGATAATAACAACTCTGTCTGTATTGCGACAATCGAAAACGTCTAGAATGGATGAAACTTACAATTCATGTCTTTTCCAACTTGCAATCACCAGAGAGATGGAATTTGATGGAGAAATTGCCCGTCACGGGCTTCTCAGGAAAATAACAACCCTGTCTCTATTGCAGTAGTTGAAAACATCTAGAGCGGCTGAAATTTAGAGTATTTGACTTTATCAAACTTAGCTTCTCTGAATGCAATTAAAAACTTTCTATACAAATTGCAAACCTAAGTTCTCTTGGTCTTATTAAACTCCTGGTCGAGATAATTTATGTCTCGTTATGGAGTCAAATAAAAATAAATACAAATTCCAACCCTAGTAGTTATAGATTGCGCACACAATGTGAAGTATTTTAAGTTTCTACTGTAATGTACATACTTCATTGGAAAATACCAATCCTGTGCGCATTGCACAAGTTGAAAACGTYTCCATAAGCTAAAATTGACAGTCTGTCACCCCACAACTACGTCCACGATAATAACAACTCTGTCTGTATTGCGACAATCGAAAACGTCTAGAATGGATGAAACTTACAATTCATGTCTTTTCCAACTTGCAATCACCAGAGAGATGGAATTTGATGGAGAAATTGCCCGTCACGGGCTTCTCAGGAAAATAACAACCCTGTCTCTATTGCAGTAGTTGAAAACATCTAGAGCGGCTGAAATTTAGAGTATTTGACTTTATCAAACTTAGCTTCTCTGAATGCAATTAAAAACTTTCTATACAAATTGCAAACCTAAGTTCTCTTGGTCTTATTAAACTCCTGGTCGAGATAATTTATGTCTCGTTATGGAAGAGGTTCATGAGCATGACGTCAAAACGAGCAATGCGCGTCAATAACAATTCTTTTCTTTGACTAAGCACGCTGACTGTGCTTCCACAAGCAATCACATAAATACTTGACGACATGTGTACACCTAGTTTTTAATACTCCTGTGCAGGGTTCAAAATTGAACACGTCAGAGCCCATCAAAGGCCTTCCAATACGTCCTAGAAGTAGGATTGAAAATATACCAGTCAGAAAAAAATATTTGTTTTTACTTTTGCTAATTATTTGAGAAATGTAAGATAAAATTTAAAATTCCACGTGAAGGATGAAAGATTGAAGTGTCTGTCATTTAATTTTTTCAAGAACAAAATATCAAGACTCTCGATTCTTCTGACTTCCAAGTCACGAATAACTTGTGGGTTCAAGTTGTTACTGACACACTCTCACTGTCCTATTGCAACTAATAAACGTAAAGATGATAAGATTGTGTTGTTGTCTGAGCCTCGAGGTTCTTAAAAGAACACATTTTTCAAGGGAAACTTTGAATTTGGATGGTGGATCATGCCCTAATTGCACTGAATCTAAGAATTAAAGCTGAAAAGCTCAGTCGTTGGTTCTAGAGAATATCTTCCCTGATCAGCCAAGTGTACCCAAAGCATGTGTAGAGAATTCTGATGCGCTCTTAAACATTCTCAGCCTGTGCCACCATGCCGTAGGAAACTGATGGGTTAATTTCTTGACAGTGGACTTCTTTCAGGTGCAATTTATCACTTCATTTTTTCAATTTACATACACAAATCTTCAACCTTGGTGGTTGTTATGAGATACACTTAGAGGTTATATTTTATTGATCCATCTTAAACTCAAGTTGTTGTGTTCACATCATTTTCTGATCGTTGTTCTATTTTTCTTTTCACATCAATGGGGTTTTGTTTTTAGTGTAGATGAGATGCATTTTCAAAATACTATGGGGTTTTGTTTGTTTAAGGTCTAGCATTTTTTGATCATGGTTCTATTTTTCTTTTCATAGAAATGGGGTTTTGTTTTTAGTGCAGATGAGATGGATTTTGAAAATGCTATGGGGTTTTGTTTGTTTTTAGCCTAGCATTTTCCGATCGTAGTTCTATTTTTATTTTCACAGCAATGGGGTTTTGTTTTTAGTGCAGATGAGATGGATTTTGAAAATGCTATGGGGTTTTGTTTGTTTTTAGTCTAGCATTTCTTGATTGTGGTTCTATTTTTCTTTTCACAGCAATGGGGTTCTATTTTTAGTGCAGATGAGATGGATTTTGAAAATGCTATGGGGTTTTGTTTGTTTTTAGTATAGCACTTCCTGATTGTGGTTCTATTTTTCTTTTCACAGCAATGGGATTTTGTTTTTAGTGCAGATGAGATGGATTTTGAAAATGCTATGGGGTTTTGTTTTTTCTTAGTCTAGCAGTTCCTGATTGTGGTTCTATTTTTCTTTTCATAGAAATGGGGTTTTGTTTTTAGTGAAGATGAGTTGGATTTTGAAAACGCTATGGGGTTTTGTTTGTTTTTAATCTAGCATTTCCTGATCGTGGTTCTATTTTTCTTTTCACAACAATGGGGTTTTGTTTTTAGTGGAGATGAGATGGATTTTGAAAATGCTATGGGGTTTTGTTTGTTTCTAGGCTAGCATTTCCTGATCATGGTTCTATTTTTCTTTTCACAGCAATGGGGTTTTGTTTTTAGTGCAGATGATATGGATTTGTAAAATGCTATGGGGTTTTGCTTGTTTTTAGTCTAGCGTTTTTTGATCGTGGTTCTATTTTTCTTTTTACAGCAATGGGGTTTTGTTTTTAGTGCAGATGAGATGGATTTTGAAAATGCTAAGGGGTTTCGTTTGTTTTTAGTCTAGCATTTTCTGATTGTGCTTCTATTTTTCTTTTCACAGCAATGGGGTTTTGTTTTTAGTCCAGATGAGATGGATTTTGAAAATGCTATCGGGTTTTGTTTGTTTTTAGTCTAGCATTTTCTGGTCGTGGTTCGATTTTTCTTTTCACATCAATGGAATTTTGTTTTTAGTGCAGATGAGATGGATTTTGAAAATTCTATGGGGTTTTGTTTGTTTTTAGTCTAGCATTTTCTGATCGCGGTTCTATTTTTCTTTTCACAGCAATGGGGTTCTGTTTTTAGTGCAGATGAGATGGATTTTGAAAATGCTACGAGGTTTTGTTTGTTTTTAGTCTAGCATTTCTTGACCGTGGTTCTATTTTTCTTTTCACAGCAATGGGGTTTTGTTTTTAGTGCAGATGAGATGGATTTTGAAAATGCTATGGGGTTTTGTTTGTTTTTAGTCTATCATTTTCTGAACGTGGTTCTATTTTTCTTTTCACATCAATGGGGTTCTCTTTTTAGTGCAGATGATATGGATTTTGAAAATGCTATGGGGTTTTGTCTGTTTTTAGTCTAACATTTTCTGATCGTGGTTCTATTTTTATTTTCACATCAATGGGATTTTGTTTTTAGTGCAGATGAGATGGATTTTTAAAATGCTATGGGGTATTATTTGATTTTAGTCTAGCATTTTCTGATCCTGGTTCTATTTTTCTTTTCACGTCAATGGGGTTTTCTTTTTAGTGCAGATGAGGTGGATTTTGAAAATTCTATGGTTTTTTTTATGTTTTTAGTCTAGCATTTTTTTATCGTGGTTCTATTTTTCTTTTCACATCAATGGGGTTTTGTTTTTAGTGCAGATCAGATGGATTTTGAAATAGCTATGGGGCTTTGTTTGTTTTTAGTCTACTATTTTCTGATCGTGGTTCTTTCTTTCTTTCCACATCAATGGGGTTTTGTTTTTAGTGTAGATGAGATGGATTTTGAAAATGCTATGGGGTTTTGTTTGTTCTTAGTCCAGCATTTTCTGATCGTGGTTCTATTTTTATTTTCACAGCAATGGGGTTTTTTTTTTAGTGAAGATGAGATGGATTTTTAAAATGCTATGGGGTTTTGTTTGTTTTTAGTCTA
>JASDQU010688132.1:0-18855 GCA_032191745.1 Picea mariana
CATTGATAAATGGAGGGATAGACCACTACTTATCCTTCCCTAGGGTTCATATTCATGACTTTAAATGTAACAAGAAAGATATAAGTAAATACTTATTTAATCGTTGTCTATCCTTTGTTGTGCGAATAAATTGATTGATCTAATCTCATCTCTAGAATCTTCAACAACTTGCACACAAATCAAATAACCACACCCTTTATCATTTCGAGATTGACATTTCAAAAGGTAATAAGATTTGTAAAATTTAAAAAGTGAGTGATCCATCATAATTGTGATGCTCATAATTGGTAATAATCAGGGGAATGACCACACACCTGTTACATAACACTATTACTACACAGCTGTTACATAACACGATTTTAAGGGGAATGACCATGCAACCATTACATACACTATTACTACACAGTTGTTACATAACACGATTTTTAGGGGAATGACCATGCAGCCGTTACATATACATGAATTAGCAGAGGTAAAGGAATAAACAACAAATTTATATAGATTGCAGAGGTGAAATTCATAACAAAACTGATTCGAGAGGTGGCATTATTCCAACGATGTGCCCAGGTATAAAATCGCCCCAAGAATAATCATAGGTATAAAATCATTAAGGTAATAGGGAGTGTAATATACAGTTTCTTTGCAATACTCATCAGAAGGTAATTATATCACTGGCAGTAATAATGAGAACATATTCGTTGTACCCTTTCTAAGCAATTGCAGGCTAGCTGTTAGATTTTCCTCAAATACACTCACGCAGGAAGTTGCACAGGTAAAATCGCTTTAAAATGAAGTCACTCAAGTAAAAAAAAAATTGCTCAGGTAAAAATTTCGCTCAGGAAAAAAAAACTGAAACTATACCAAAGGGATAAATGGTTGACACTAATATGCATAAATGCTACCTCAGTAAAATTTTCGAGGTGCTAAAGAGGTAGGACAGATGAAATTTATAAAATGTTTAATATCAGAAATGTAAAATCACCTTGCACAATCGGTGAAATAATGTAGGGTATCAATGCCCAGGAAAGCGAAAAGAAAATCACAGAGAACAGTAAGAGGAATGCAAGGCTAGACTGGCCATTATCAATGAAGAATGGACGGAAAATGAATTCACCTTTACATGATATTCACACAGTTAAATTTTTCCATTTATATGATGAGGACGCAAGGTTGGATTCTCCATCATTAAACAAAACTCAGGGTCAATATTTTACAGCGATCACATAATGCAATCCCCAAAGTCATAAACAATTTTTCTTTTTTCATCCATTAGCGAATTACAACAACAGATTTAATATTTTTACATCCGTTACACAATTATAATTACCGAAGTAATAAAAACCAGTCAATCCAACAAGAACCAAACACAAATTGAAGTTAAATATTTTTCATCTCAGAATACCAATATAAAAATGCTGAGAACAATAATACAATGCCAAGGCCCTAAGGATAACTCATCGAGAGGATCACAGGGGTTCTATCAGTCGAGGCGCAGAAAATAAACAACAATGAAGAAAGATAATCCAAATGCCAAGGCTGTACTAAAGGACGCAAGTCAAACAATCAGGCAAGGACATCCACATAGGTAAATGGCTAAAAGGTTCGCCTTTGCTTCATCATCCTCGCACAGAAAAGCAGGGCATTGAGATCCATAGGTCTTTTAACTCTAAGGCGACGACCGTAGATCAGGCTCCTAGACGACTAGTCAAGCGAGGAATGACGATCTAGGGACGAAGACTAAACAACCTCAAGGTCACAATCAACACCACAGGGTGGTCACGACATGCAGGAAACCAAGGCCATAGGAGACGACAACCAAAGAGATAGGCTAAGAAAATTTTTGCTATCAATATAAACATCCAATCTACTTACATAATCAACATGCAGACCCAATCATAAAACCTACAACATTCTACCATTCAAATGAAGAAAGCGTACCATTGCCTATTTTCCCGCTCTGATTGACGTCCGTGCGCTCCGTGCAACTCCTGCTCGTCGACCGTCGAGACTTCACCGGTACCTCCCAACCAATGCTAGTGGTACTCTTCTTCCCCCTTAGCCCCCTGAGCCGCAAAGGGGCAACACACACTATCCATATGTTTCGTCTAGATCCCAGCTCGTCTCGCAAGGCCGAGCTACCACTCCTCTCCGAGATGGGTATCCCAACTCCCACAAGTAAATTAGTCAAGTAGATATTTCTGCAGTGTAATGTTACGCAAACAGAAGATGATCCTTCCTCCTTCTCCTTCCTTCATTATATAGAATTTCAAACTTCCTCTCTTTCCTAAAATCTCATTTAATTAAAGTTTTAAAAATAAATTCCTAAAAATTCCTCTCCATACAAGTGTCACCCACCCCCTACATTCCTCCATTATTTAATTTCTTTAATTAATTAATTATCTCAATTCCCTCACCCACCTAGAGTTACTCCTAGAATCACTCCTAGGTGTCCCCAATTTCCCTTATAGGTTTTAAAGGCTTTCCCTATTATGAAATTGCTAATTCAGTTTTAAATTAGAAAGCTCTTAATGGTTGATTCTTTACTAAGTTGACTTTCCTCTTTTTCCCTTAAGTTCCCCTTTTTCCCTTTTTATGTTACCTCTTTTCCCTAGTTTCCTATTTTTTTTATTTTCCCTCTTTCCCCTTTTTTCTTAGAACTCAAAAAGGTAGGTGTGGAATTTAACCCCTTTTCCCTTTTATCATTTAACTAGTATTTTTTTATTTAAATTATCAAAAAGATAAAATAATTAATTCCCCTTTTTAACATTTATTACCACAGAGTTTATTTTTATGAATAACTTAATTTCTTACTCCCTTCATGTTACAAGATTTAACGAAGGTCAAAATTATTATTTAAGTTATTATTATTATTATTATTATTATTTTAGAGAAGACAAGGGTCTACCACTAGCGTAATTTAGACTTAGGCCTTAAATTTCGTACTGGGCGACATTTAATTAGGGAATTTGTTTTAAAATTACTTAACATGTTATTTGTCTTAGGGCCATCTAGGTTCAGCCTCTATCATCAACAATGCGACGTTCCCTTCAGGACGCACTATGTGCTTCAAGGGTGCCACTCGCCTCATCTGTTCCTTTGTGCGACGTGCCCTTGAGGACGCACTACATGCTCCAAGGGTGCCACTTGCCTCTTGAATGATTTGGTAGACATCAATAACCCCTGGAGTCAACACTCCGCCAGGTGAACTTGTGGGAGACTAAGGGCCTCTAAGGAATAAGTCCCCCGCCTTATTACACGTCCCTTAGAATCATCGTGAGCGACTGTCGTAGTCTTCCCTCATGGCATCATGGGTCCTCTCGAACTAGGTAATCGTTAACCTACAGTTTGAGCCACGAAGGGAGTGCTAGTACGCTGTGGCAGGGCTGCTGTCCACACCTCTCCCTCAACATCTCTGGTAGTCTTATGTGACCCCTTTAGTCCATATGTGAGTCTGGTTGGTAAGCTATCGTCATCCTGCATCATAAACAAATCATGTCAGAACATATCCATATCATATCATCTAATCAGATGCACTAATATCACAGTAAAACACTCAAACCCCAATTGTATCACTCCCCGACTCGATCCGGAGTCCAAGGGGTTCCATCTATGCCTCGACATCCTCTAGGTCTGTAATCCTGCACACTCAGTAAAACTGAGTCAATAGCACCTGTCTATGTCAAAGCGGTAAAGAAACATGTCATCAACCCATAATGCCTCATAATCAACATCAAAAGTTTTAATAGCATAATAATCTAGATCACTTGTGAGCAAGTGTCCTCAAAGAATAAGTTCACTCAGTGCACCGGAGCGGGATGTTACATACACTCCCTCTTGGTCTAAACTTCGTCCCGAAGTTTCACAGTATATATGCAGAAATAAAGTGTATCACAATATCATATGTCTATCTATTAAACAAAAATGGAAACTGTTGGCACATATCATATGCGTCCTCCTAGGTCGTTGAGTGAGGACTATAATTGTCCCACTGGACCTTAATTTGATCTATCATTCAACGTTGTAGTTGTCAAACACGATGATCCAAGATGTGGACCGGCTCAGTCGTGAGCACTCCCTTGTCTGATACCTGCAAGGAACTCATGTCAATAACATGTTTAGGATCACTAATATAATGTCTCAAAACAGATACATGAAAAACATCATGCATATGCCTCAAAGAATCAGGCAAGGCTAGTCAATAAGCCACGGGCCCTTTTCTCTCCACAATCTCGAAAGGTCCCACGAACCTAGGAGAGAGTTTAGCTCCCTTCCCAAACTTGATCAAACTCTTGTGTAGTTTAACCCGCAAGAAGACTCGATCACCGACCTCGTAACTACGGTCAACATGGTGCGCATCAGCATAACTCTTTTGTCGATCCTGCGCTTCTTTTATCCTTTGTCTTATTGTTTTCATTTGCTCTTCCATTTCTTGGATCGCTTCTGGTCCCACCAGGACCCTATCCTCAAGCTGATCCCAACTCAAAGGCATCCGACATAGTCGCCCGTAAAGAAACTTGAAAGGCGCCATATTAATGGTGCTCTGGTAACTGTTGTTGTAAGTGAACTCCACTAGTAGCAAGAATTCTTCCCAATGCTTTTTTTGGTCCATCACATATATGCACAACATGTCCTCCAATTTCTGGATCATTCGTTCGGTCTACCCGTCAGTCTCTAGGTGGTACGCAGTACTAAAGTTAATTTGGGTTCCCAAGGCCTCTTGGAAACTCATCCAAAATCGTCCTATAAACACCAATCCTCGATCAGATATAATCCTCTTAGGCACGCCATGCAGGCTGACAATCTCACTGATCAAAACTCTAGCTATGTTGGTTTCCTGATACGTCATATGCACAAGAATAAAGTGAGCACTTTTCGTTAGAGTGTCTACTACTACGAAAATCGAGTCATGTCTCCTTGCCGTTAGTGGAAATCCAACAATAAAATCCATCGAAATAACCTCCCATTTCGATTCCAGAATAGTGTGTGGTTGTAGTAATCTTGTTGGGTGTCTATGTTCAGCCTTTACCTGCTGACATTCTAGACATCTGGCCACATAGTTGACTATGTCTACCTTCATTCCCTTCCATAAGAATAAGGGTTTAAGGTTTTCCCTCATCTTCGTGACTCCCGGGTGAGCCATGTAAACTGCTCTATGAGCCTCACTCAGGATCAACATCCTCAACTTGTTGTTAGGCGGTACATAGATCCAATTTTTAAACCTCAATAAACCATTGCTATCAAATGAAAATCCCTCAAATCATGGTACCAACATTGTTTTTTGTCCGATAAAACCTTCGACCTCTTTGTACCAGTCATTGTCTCACTGTAAAGTTAGAATCTTTTCGCGTAGATTCGTCTGAAGAGGCAGCACCGAAAAGATGCGCGATCTCTGATTCAATGCGTCTACCACTCGGTTCACTGTTCCCTTTATGTAAGTAATCTCAAAGTCGTACTTGCTAAGCAATTCCGACCAACATCGTTGTCGCGCATTCAGGTTGCTTTGCGTAAAGATGTGGTGTAGTCCATAGTGGTCAATCTTTAGTTCAAATTTTTGTACAACAATGTAGTGTCTCCAAACCTTCAAGGCATATACAATGGATAACAACTCCAAATCATGCGTTGCATAGTTCTCCTCATGCCTTCCTAGTTTCCTTGAAATGTAAGCAATCACTCGTCCGTCTTGTATCAAAACCCGCCTAAGCCTTCCTTGGATGTGTCAGTGCATACCAAGAAGTCCGCATCCATGTCAGGGACCTTTAGTATCGGTGTCATTGTCAACAATTCTTTGAGCTTACGAAATGCTTCCGCGCATTTCTCGGTCCAAACAAACTTCTTGTTTTTCTTCTGCAATTCTGTGATCGAATTTCCTATATTTGAAAACCCTTCTATGAACTGTCGATAGTATCCTGCTAAACCCATGAAGCGACTCACTTCTGGGACATTCATTGGTGCAGGCCATTCCATGATAGCCTCGACCTTTGTTGGATCCATGACGATGCCTTCACCAAAGATGACATGCCCTAAGTAGTGAATCTTTGATTGATAAAAAGAGCATTTGGACAACTTACCATGCAGTTTGTTCTCTCGCAGACACTATAGTACCAAGCGCAAGTTCTCATCATGCTCCTCCTTCATCTGAGAGTAGATCAAAATATCGTCAATGAATACTTGGACGAACTTGTCCAAGTACTCGTGAAACACCCCATTCATCAAACTCATAAATACCCCTGAGGCGTTTGTCAGTCCAAATGGTAAAACAATAAATTCGTAATGTCCAAACCTCATCTTAAAGGTGGTCTTAGGGATGTCATCCTGCTTGATCCGTAACTGGTGATACCCTAATCGCAAATCGATCTTGGAGAACACCGTCTCACCCTTCATTTGATCGAACAAATCATCAATTCTCAGCAATGGATACTGATTCTTGATCGTGGCCTTGTTCAGTTGACGGTAGTCAATGAAAAGCCTCCACGATCCGTCCTTCTTTCGTATGAAAATAACAGGTGCACCCCACGGTGACACACTAGGACGTATCAGACCTAGGTCCAACAACTCCTTTAGTTGCATTTTTATCTCTTGTAAATCCGGAGTCGACATCTGATAAGGCGTTCTTACTATCGATTCAGTCCTCTATTTTATGTCTATGGTAAACTCCAATTCCCTCTCTGGTGGTATCCCAGGTAATTCCTCCAGAAAGACGTCAGCAAACTCTCTCACCACCGAAAGGTGTTCTAGACCTTCCTCTACTCCCTTCTCATTTAATGCAAGGATCGCATAAAGCTTTCACCCCTTGCGCATGCTCTTACGAATTTGCAAGGAAGAGATGAATCTCAGGGAAACTCCCTGGTTCCATCCTACAATCACTCATCTCTGTCCCTCGTCATCGACCAAGATCAACCGTTTTGTCTTACAGTTGAGTATCGCCTCATGCTATTCCAAATAGTCCATACCAATCACGACATCATAAGATCCTAAGATCATGACGTACAGGTTGGCCCTTGTGACAAACTCTCCCAGGTTAAGGATACAGCCTGTAACCTTTCCTCCAACTTTTTGTTTGGATCCTGAGGCCATCTCTATGAAGCTAAACTTGTGTTGTTCGACTGCCTTTACCTTCATCCTTTTTAGCACTACAACATAAATGAAACTCTCGGTAGCACCGGGATCTATCAAAATACTAAGGGTCTGGTCAGCGACGATACCTGTCGTCTCAAGCATAGTCGACTGGTGCTCTACCTGGCGGTTATTCATTGTTGCATGAATCCAATGGGCCTTGCCCATATCTCCCACGGTAGTGGGTCCGACTGATCCAGATGCTCTGGTCCTCTCCACAGGGCAGTCACACTGGTAGTATGGCTCCCCACATGTCCAACACCCCTTCTTCGGCCCAGTAGTCCTGGTACTCGAATTGGAATATGACGACCCACCGTCCTGGAATTCTAGTTTGTTCTACTGAATAGGCCTAAAGTGCTGTTGCGGCACTCGACGCTACTTTTGATGTTGTGGTCCCCGATAAGGTGTCCATTGCTGAGGCGTCATTCGTCATGGTGTAGTGAAAGTGGATCCCCTCTAGAGGCCACGATATCCCGGTGTATGTCTGGCTGTTGTCTGATGCTGCTGTGTCAGATGCCATCCAGGGGACCAAAGAACTCAAGAAATTTGACCTTCTCAAGTTCATGGTGAATGCTACCAGTACCGACCGAAGCGCGCGGTGGAACCTCAATGGGTGTTGGTGCCCTGGCCTTATCTCTGTCCAAATGGCTGATTAGAGCCTTAGACATGCACTGAAAATATCTCATCATTCCAACTACATCACCAACTTCTATCTGCTCCTTCTGAGAACCTGCTCATCTCCCTGTGGGTTAGACCCCTCAGGCGTGGATGCTATTGGAGGCGTCGCACCTCCTCCCCTAGCACCCCGTCGTCTGCCTCCGCGGCGTCCTATAACCATGATTACCTGCACGCACACAAGTCAACTCGATCAGCAACAGTATAATCAATCATATCAACGAAATCCGTAGTGATCCCAAGTCACGGGTTGAACATCCCTCTGATACCATATGTAACAAACCTCCAGTTTAATTACAACAACAAACCTCTCATAACAAGTGAAAATATTTTTTTTGTGTGTGCCTGTGTACAAGGGTAATAAAGACATTATACTCTATGTCGCAACAGGACGACGAACAAGGCGCGAGAAACTCACGCAATAAAAACATGATGACCAAACATAGAAGCACATCAATCACCTATAAGCAATGTACGACATTCAACCTACAAGAATAAGAATGACTACCCGCCCGTCCTACCCTACAATGGTTAGGACCTCCAGGACACATAAGCAATGCTCAAGCCCAGGTTCCCATCGATTTTGAACATTTAAGGTCTCAGGGCTGGTGACTGTTCTGAGGAACAAGGAGGTGTCTATATCCCACCTGACACAAGAAGACCAAGAATACTAAGCTAAGTACAATCATCCCAATGACCCAGTGCTCCCGAATTCATTACACAAGTAACTAGAACCCTTACAATAAGTAAAACCAATCACATTGAACGTTCACAAAACTATGTGCAAACATTAATTAATATTAAACAACAACCATTAATCAAGGCTTAAAGGGTCGTTATCTGAGGTTTAATAATGGCGTTAAGTACATATTGAGTTACCATTCTAACCTGCATTAGCCAGCGAGTTACCAACCGAACTTAATCATGAATTACGACTCAACTTAGTGAGTCTAGGATACGATCGTTGTTATTGTACAATCTAACTTTAACCTTAAAACAATCATGAGCAATTATGATTTATAATTTTTCATTTAGGTGCCATCTAAATCAACATTAAATAGACGTCATTAACCAAGTCTAAACTTCGACTTGGTTAAAATATAATTAACATCAATTATATTCTAACTAGCTTGTCTAGGTTATAAATTAGCCATTAATCGAATAGTCATTAAATGCAATCCATTTAGCAAAATACTATTGTCCAACATTACAATCAATTGACTAATCTAATTTAACACATTAAATGTATACAATGGTGTTAACTATATCAAGGTATCTCGTTATTAAAGTGACACTAGTAATCAACCTCCTTATATCACAAGTTATAACACTTTTGGCAAGATTAATTACATCATGCTGTCATCATAAATAAAATTTGCTGGCGATTAAATTGCAATTGTTGTCTACATTATATAAGAAGTTGTGGTCAAAATGAATGCCATTTTAATGCAAATTTTAATGCCATTTAATGATATCTTCCTATTTTTGAGCAGTGTATCAACCTTAGTCATTCGCTGCCCACACTTTCAAGGCATGCTAATACAATATCTTTTTTTTTTTAAACATAAACTTTAATGGGTGAGTCGAGCTCATTGATAAATGGAGGGATATACCACTACTTATCCTTCCCTAGGGTTCATATTCATGACTTGAAATGTAACAAGGAATATATAAGTAAATACTTATTTAATTGTTGTCTATCCTTTGTTGTGCGAATAACTTGATTTATCTAATCTCATCTCTAGAATCTTCAACAACTTGCACAAAAATCAAATAACCACACCCTTTATCATTTCGAGATTGACATTTCAAAAGGGAATAAGATTTGTAAAATTTAAAAAGTATGTGATCCATCATAATTGTGATGCTCATAATTGGTAATAATCAGGGGAATGACCACACAACTGTTACATAACACTATTACTACATAGCTGTTACATAACACGATTTTCAGGGGAATGACCATGAAGCTGTTACATAACATGATTTTCAGGGAAATGACCATGCAGTCATTACATAGACATGAATTTGCAGAGGTAAACGAATAAACAACAAATTTATACAGTTCGCAGAGGTGAAAGTCATAACAAAACCGATTCGAGAGGTGGCATTAATCCAGCGATGTGCCCAGGTATAAAATTGCCCCAAGAATAATCATAGGTATAAAATCGCTAAGGTAACAGGGAGTGTAATATACAGTTGCTATGAAATACTCGTTAGAAGGTAATTATCTCGCTGGTAGTAATAATGAGAACAGATTCGTTGTACCCTTTCTCAGCAATTGCAGGCTAGCTGTTAGATTTTCCTCAAATAAACTCACGCGGGAAGTTGCACAGGTAAAATCGCTCCAAGATGAAGTCGCTCAAGTAAAAACAAATTTCACTCTGGTAAAAATTTCGCTCAGGAAAAAAAAACTCAAACTATACCCAAGGGATAAATGGTTGACACTGATATGCATAAACGCTACCTCAGTAAAATTTCGTAGGTGCTAAAGAGGTAGGGTAGATGAAATTTATAAAATGTTTAATATCAGAAATGCAAAATCACCTTGCACAATCGCTAAAATAATGCAGGGTATCAATGCCCAGGACAGCCAAAATAAAATCATAGAGAACAATAAGAGGAATGCAAGGCTAGATTGGCCATTATCAATGAAGAATAGACAGAAAATGAATTCGCCTTTACATGATATTCACACAGTTAAATTTCTCCATTTATGTGATGAGGACGCAAGGTTGGATTCTCTATCATTAAACAAAACTCAGGGTCAATATTTTACAGCGATCACATAACGCAATCGCCGAAGTCATAAACAATTTTTCTTTTTTCATCCATTACCGAATTACAACAAAGTTAATATTTTTACATCCGTTACACAATTATAATCGCCGAAGTAATAAAAAACAATCAATCCAACAAGAACCAAACACAGATTGAAGTTAAATATTTTTCATCTCAGAATACATATATAAAAATGCTGACAACAGTAAGAGAATGTTAGGGCCCTAAGGATAACTCATCGAGAGGATCACAGGGGTTCTATCAGTCGAGGTGCAGAAAATAAACAACAAGGAAGCAAGATAATCCAAACGCCAAGGTCGTGCTGAAGGACGCAAGTCAAACAATTAGGCAAGGACATCCAGAGAGGTAGACGACTAAAAGGTTTTCCTTTGCTTCATCATCCTCGCATAGAAAAGTAGGGCATTGAGATCCATAGGTCTTTTAACGCTAAGGTGACGATCTTAGATCAGGCTCCTAGCCAACTGCTCAGGTGAGGACTGACGATCTAGGGATGAAGACTAAACAACCTCAAGGTCACAATCAACACCACAGGGCGATCACGACATGCGGGAAACCAGGGCCATAGGAGACGACAACCAAAGAGCTAGGCTAAGAAAATTTCAGCTATCAATCTAAACATCCAATCTACTTACATAATCAACATGCAGACCCAATCATAAAACCTACAACATTCTACCATTCAAACGAAAAAAGCGTATTGTTTCCTGTTCGCCCGCTCCGAGTGACGTCCGCGCGCTCCGTGCAACTCCTGCTCGCTAACCGTCGAGACTTCACCGATACCTCCCAACAAATGCTAGGGGTACTCTTCTTCCCCCTTAGCCCCCCGAGCCGCAAAGGGGCCACACACACTATCCATAGGTTTCGTCTAGATCCCAGCTCACCTCGCAAGGCCGAGCTACCACTCCTCTCTGAGATGGGTATCCCAACTCCCACAAGTAAATCAA
Organism: Picea mariana; assembly: GCA_032191745.1. NCBI lineage: Eukaryota > Viridiplantae > Streptophyta > Pinopsida > Pinales > Pinaceae > Picea > Picea mariana. The sequence goes on from JASDQU010688132.1 coordinate 11,535, forward strand.
TCAAGTAGATATTTCTGTAGTGTAACATTATGCAAACAGAAGATGATCCTTCCTCCTTCTCCTTCCTTCATTATATAGAATTTCAAACTTCCTCTCTTTCCTAAAATCTCATTTAATTAAAGTTTTAAAAATAATTCCTAAAAATTCCTCTCCGTACAAATGTCACCCATCCCCTACATTCCTCCATTATTTAATTTCTTTAATTAATTAATTATCTCAATTCCCTCACCCACCTAGATTTACTCCTAGAATCACTCCTATGTGTCCCCAATTTCCCTTACAGGTTTTAAAGGCTTTCCCTATTATGAAGTAGCTAATTCAATTTAAAATTGGAAATATCTTAATGGTCGATTCTTTACTAAGTTGACTTTCCGTTTTTTCCCTTAAGTTCCCCTTTTTCGCTTTGTATGTTACCTCTTTTCCCTAGTTTCCTATTTTTTTATTTTCCCTCTTTCCCCTTTTTACTTAGAACTCAAAAAGGCAAGTGTGGAATTTAACCCCTTTTCCCTTTTATCATTTAATTAATATATTTTTTTTAATTATCAAAAAGATAAAATAATTAATTCCCCTTTTTTACATTTATTACCATGTATTTTATTTTTATGAATAACTTAATTTCTTACTCCCTTCATGTTACAATATTTAACGAAGGTCAAAATTATTATTTAAGTTATTTTTATTTTTATTATTATTTTTATTATTATTATTTTATTTTTTTTCGAGAAGACAAGGGTCTACCACTAGCGTAATTTAGACTTAGGCCTTAAATTTCATACTAGGCAACATTTAATTAGGGAAATTGTTTTAAAATTACTTAACATGTTATTTGTCTTAGGGCCATCTAGGTTCATCCCTCTATCATCAATAACGCAACGTGCCCTTCAGGACGGACTAGGTGCTCCAAGGGTGCCACTCACCTCATTTGTTCCTTTATGCGACGTGCCCTTCAGGACGCACTATGTGCTCCAAGGGTGCCACTTGCCTCTTGACTGATTTGGTAGACATCAATAACCCCTGGAGTCAACACTCCGCCAGGTGAACTTGTGGGATACTAAGGGCCTCTAAGGAATAAGGCCCCCACCTTATTGCACGCCCCTTAGAATCATCGTGAGTGACTATCGCAGTCTACCCTCATGGCATCGTGGGTCCTCTCGAACTAGGTAATCGTTAACCTATAGTTCAAGCCACAGCGGGAGTGCTAGTAGGTTGTGGCAGGGATGTTGTCCACACCTCTCCCTCAACATCTTTGGTAGTCATGTGTGACCCCTTTACTCCATATGTGAGTCTAGTAGGCAAGATATCATCAGCCTGCATCATCAGCAAATCATGTCAGAACATATCCATATCATATCATCTAATCAGATGCACTAATACCACAGTAAAACACTCAAACCCCAATGGTATCACTCCCTGACTCGATCCGGAGTCCAAGGAGTTCCATCGATGAATCAGCATCCTCTAGGTCCGTAATCCTGCACACTCAGTAAAACTGAGTCAATAACACCTGTCTATGTCAAAGTGGTAAAGCATCATGTCATCAACCCATAATGCCTCATAATCAACATCAAAAGTTTTAATAGCATAATAATCCGGATCACTTGCGAGCAAGTGTCCTCAAATAATAAGTTCGCTCAGTGCGCCAGAGTAGGATGTTACAAAGGCATTTGGATGGGGCAAGGACAGGTGGTTGTAGCCACATTCTGGTTGTATACAGAGCACATAGGGGGTTGTAACCTCCTTCTGGTTGTAGCCAAAGAATAGGGGAGCTGGAGATTCCTTCAAGTTTTAGCCTGAGAAACAAGGGGGTTGGAGCCTCCTTCCAGTTGCGGTTGGAAAACAAATGAAATTGGTGCTTCTAATGAATGTAAATATTCAAGACATATAATAAAAATCATTCTGTTGTTTTCTCCCACTTTGGGTTTCCACGTAAAAAACTGGTGTATTGTGTATGTATATGATTGTTCATTTATGCATTTCTTATTTACTCTACAGTTATTAGATGATAATGCTACCTTGAATAGAACAATTTAATCCTATATATATATATATATATATACATATACATATGAATTGAAGTATTTGTTTATTTGATGATCATGATGGTGATGTACGAATTGACAAAACATTTACATAAAATGGAATATTTGTATTGAGAGGATACCAGATAACATGCATACTTTTATGAAACTAATGAATATGTCTTTGTATTCCCCTTGGAAGTACTAATGGAGCATCTCACCCCTTATTTATTATCCTCTTGGTTTTTATGTCTTCTGACACACATGAAGGAATACTTGAAGGAAACCTTATATCATAATGAAACATGATGAAATATGGTTTATAGAGTCAAAAATGGCAAGACTATGTAGTACTAATAGAAAATGAGTTATATGTATTGTCCATACCTTTGGATTGGTGAATAAATCATTCAAACCAAAATATGTTGTGTGATAAGGCCCTTATCTTGATATTTGACATGGAAAACTAAAAATGAAAACTAAGGATAAACCTTTACATTCCAAAATATAGGGCAATTTCTACTCAAAACTATAAATCTCTACTCAAAACTATAAATCTGATAGTTTATAAGTGGGATTTATCTATAAGATGTAAACAAAACTGATTCTTTTTAAAAGGAGAGTCCATGAGAGACTTAAACATTTTATAGAGAGTGCCTTGAAATTATCAATGTTTTTTATTATACATTAATATTTGAACAAAGTGGCCTTTATAACCCTCATTTGAAAAAAATCATAATAATAATGTTGTGTTTAGTTAGTACATGGGAAGAAAATACCTTCAAATTTCACTAAATGAGTGCATTAGAGTTCCAAGAGTTTAGAAGAGAGTACATGGAGCTCTGTTGCTTGATTTGAGTACATTTTTTGAATAAAAAAAATTGCAAGTAAATATGTTTTTGGTGTAGGCATCATGGGATTATGTGTTGTATCTAAACTAGTAGACATAAGATAGATGATTGGGAAGCATAATAAAACAAACCTCTAGAGTTAAAGGATACTCTTCCATTTTTGGTAGTCCATCACATATTGCATGCATGAAATTGTGGCATAATTACTAATTGTATTTTATCTAAACATGGTTTGTGTATGAGAAATATATCAACAAGTAGAGGATTCATTTTCAAACATATATATTAGAAGAAAGGACCTATTTACAATAGGTGATTTCATCTATATGCTTGGAGGATTCATAAAACGAATATACTTAATTCGAAACAATTTAATGACTTGTGTGAGTTAGAAGAATTATGAGATAGATTGTACATTGTTCCTAAAAGGAAAATATATATTTTTTCTTGAATCTCCACTCTTCAATGAACTCAAAGTCATAAGTTTCCATAGATTGAGTTCCTTGATGATCTACACCATAGGGATGTCATTGGCTTATTGAAATACAATACATGTGTCATAATTATCTAGATGAAAAGATAATATAGTATTCAATAGACATCCTAATAATCCTTTTAGAACAAGTATCTCTAATAACATCCTTCAACATAATTGTGTGCTGAATTTTTGATGCAGGAGCATCTCAAGCGAGCCAACGCGGAGATAAAAAGACAGCTGGAAAAGCGCCCAGTGCAAATTTTGAAAATGTCTTGAAACATTAATGAAGTCATCAAGTGGAGGCACACTTGTAAAATGTAAACGGACCTTGAGCGATCCGCTCTCGTCCTTAGTAGGTAGAAGGCATTTATGGTAGTTAATGCAAGTAGATAGAATTTAGTGCGTAGATTAGACAGTTTAGAATGAGAGAGGGAAACGGGATATAGACACCCTCATTGTGTATTGTAAAGAAGGAGAAGAGAGAATAGAAGAATGATATTATGCCAATTGAGAGCATAGAGCATAGAAGAGAAGGAGCAGAGAACTGTGTAGCCGAATTCCATGTACATAAGTTCTGGATTAATACAAAAAGGCTTTGATTCAGACTCATGGTGTTCAAATATTCTCTGTGTATGCATTTTTGAATGTTATGCTCATGAATGATTTACTATTTCTGTCATGCAATTTGCTTTTATGCTATGTATGAATGATTTCTTGTTAAATTTTTGAAATCTGAGAGAGAGAGAGAGTAAGGAAAATGAGTTTCAATTGTTTCTCTATCTGAGCAAGAGTTCCTGCAAGGAGTGCAGTTGAATTGTCCACAAGGAGTGCGTTGACAAAGGGTTCAGAGGTTTGTCTCTGAAAGATCGGACAAGATAGCTTTTGTTCTCATTTCCTCAGAAGTGCGGTTAGGCACAGGAGCCATGCAAGGCGTGCGCACGTCGAGTAGAGTTTCAGGTTTTGTAACCTGAATGAAGTATTGAGAGATTGCTGCTGCAGGGAGTGCGCAAAGTCGACGGATTCCAATTCCTTGGAGTAATTAAGGAATTTTCTGCAAGGAGTGCGTGTAGGAGTCTTCTTCAAGACTCGGAGTTAGAGAAAGATTAGGAAGGATAAAGCCTTCAAAGTCATCAAAGGAAGCACAGGAAGTTTGTGCATTAGAACAGTGAGAAGGCGTCGCAAGTTTGGGTCACAGATGGTTAAGTACTGTGGAAAAACACTTTGGTAAAAAGTTGCAAACATCCTTGTGAAGGAAAGAGACGGACGGTCGGAATTCTTTGTGGAGAATTCGTGAAGTCCCGTGAGCCGTCAAATCTCACGGAGGAGCAGGGGAGTTACGACGAGTGATTTCGAGGGGTTCAAGCTCAGGAGAAGTAGAGCCATAGATTCAAGCCAACAAGAGTCGTTGGATTTACCCGTGGATTCTATCTCGGGGTTTCGTGAGTTGAAGTCACGAAAATCTTTGCATCAGGACTCACAAAATCACGAAGCGCGAAGTCCCGAGGGTGAAAGGATTGTGTGGGCCACTGAAGGCAGCAGGGCGGATAGGTGGGGCACTATCGACAAGGGAGTCAATTCCGTTGACTGTTTCAGGGTTTCATGGGGTGAAGTCCCGAAACCTTTGCATCATAATTCGCGAACCCGTGAGTTCAAAAACCCGATGGAATGAAGAGCTGTTGAAAAGTCAACCTTGTGAGCGTATCGGAGTTTTGGTAACTCGTGTTTCGGGAGTCGAGCGGATGGTTTTCTCGACATCGCAACTCCCAAAATCACGATAGGTAGAAAGGTGAAATAGAGAGAGAAAAGGCCAAGTGTCATAAATTCGGGTTTCGAGGGTCTAAGAAACAAGACGCTTTATCACCGGATTCGTGAAATTGCGAAGTCCAATCTCCAGAAGTATAAAGGGGGAAATTTCTCGAAGTTATTTGTGGGTGCAAATTCCCCGAAATGGAAATAGGAGAGCCATTGTCGAGAGCTCTTCGGGCCAGTGGAAGAAGAAAGATCCTGTGTACGTGGAATTCTGACCCACGAGTTAGGAGGGCTGCATCATCATTTGGTATCAGAGCGCAGAAAGGTTTCTTTGCTTTCTGTAGTAGGGAAAAGGAGAATTCACCATGCTGCCAAGAAGAAGGGATAGGCAAACACCCGATACACTAGAGGACAGGGAAATGTCGAGAAGAAGGGGTAGGTAGATGCCTGATCCAGCCATGGAGAGAGAGATGCGTGATCTACGTGCCAGACTTGAAGACATGGAGACAGCACAGAGACGCACTGTTGGTGCTGGGGATCTTAGTGATTCTGAAAGTGAAATTGAGGCTGAACATGAAGGGGAAGAAGTTGCAGCCAAAGATGCAACAAACGAACGCTTGATTAGGGCTATTGCAAGAATGGGTGCAAGAGCGAAAATGAACATTCCAGTTTATGAGGGAAATCTAGATGCATAGGAGCTTCTAGACTGGATTAGAGCTATGGACACATATTTTGAATATGAAGATGTCGAAGAGGACAAGAAGGTCAAACATGCTGTCACAAGATTAAAGGGACATGCAACATTATGGTGGGATGAACTACAAGCTGACAGACGTTGCAAAGGCAAGAAGAAGATCAAAATTTGGGACAGAATGATCACGAAGATGAAGGCAAAGTTCATTCCCAGGGATTACCAGATTACTCTGTTTCGAAGACTGAAAAACTTGAGACAGAAGCTGATGACAGTGAAAGAATATACTGAAGAATTCTACAGACTGAACATCAGGGTAGGTCATCGAGAAAGTGATGATGAAAAAGTTGCCAGGTACATGAATGGCCTGAGATACGAAATTCAGGATGAGATGAGCATGATAACCATCCAAACAGTGGAATATGCTTATCAGATGGCTCTAAAGGTTGAAGAGAAGCTGAGCTAAAAGCAGGGTCAAAGAGGCTGAGGCAGAATTCATCCCAAAGGCAAATCAGTTGCCCAGGATAAAAATAAGAAACCCAAGGAGGACTGGAAGAAACCTCAGACTCGAACTGAGAGAGGTGGAAGCTCACAATGAGGGAAATATGCTGAACAGAGAGGGAAGCATACCAAACAGAGAGGAGATTATGCTGATAATATTATTTTTCCTCGTACCAGAGGTAGAGGAAGAGGAAGAGGTGGAGTGATAACATGCTTCACATGTGGAAAGAATGGGCACAAGTCTTATGAGTGTCCAGACAAAAAGAAATAAGGTGGAGAGACTCACATCGTCGAAGCACAGAGGTAAAATATTGAGGCAGAAGATGCTGAAGGCGAAAGATTGCTGGTGATGCGAAAAGATATTTTGACACCAGAGAAAGAGGTGGAGAGTTCAGTCCAAAGAAACAGAGTTTTCCAGACTGCTTGAAAAACCAAGGACAGGGTATGCAAGGTCATTGTGGACAGTGGTAGCACGGATAATCTCATTTCAACGGANTAATATTATTTTTCCTCGTACCAGAGGTAGAGGAAGAGGAAGAGGTGGAGTGATAACATGCTTCACATGTGGAAAGAATGGGAACAAGTCTTATGAGTGTCCAGACAAAAAGAAATAAGGTGGAGAGACTCACATCGTCGAAGCACAGAGGTAAAATATTGAGGCAGAAGATGCTGAAGGCGGAAGATTGCTGGTGATGCGAAAAGATATTTTGACACCAGAGAAAGAGGTGGAGAGTTCAGTCCAAAGAAACAGAGTTTTCCAGACTGCTTGAAAAACCAAGGACAGGGTATGCAAGGTCATTGTGGACAGTGGTAGCACGGATAATCTCATTTCAACGGAGATGGTAGAAAAGCTGGAGCTGGAGACGATTGATCATCCAAGCCCATACAGAGTTTTGTGGCTACAAAAAGGACATCAGGTAACTGTCACTAAACAATGTTTAGTTGAATTTAAGATAGGAGGATATAATGATAATATACTTTGTGATGTTATTCCCATGGATGTTTGTCATCTATTGTTGGGTAGACCACGAAA
>JASDQU010688132.1:23847-56011 GCA_032191745.1 Picea mariana
TGGTGATTTGAAAATTTCTTCCTGAAGACATTTAGAGACACATTGAGAATTTCATTGTCTCTTATTGAGAAAAACCCGAGTTTAAGAGATAATAAAATAAAACAAAATTCATACAATGGAATCATGGGAGAGGGGTTTCTCTAGATTTAATTAGATATCAGGACTCCAACACAATCGATATTTGATCAATCCGAGTTAGGTTTATTGTTTTATGGAGATATGTAACTTGTTTGTTGAAGTGATTCGGGGGCACATTGAGAATTTTGTCTGAGGGAATAAAAATAAAACTAAAAGGAATTGATTTCCATGAATGCCTATAAGTGTGTTTGTCCAATTCTAATGTGAGCAGGATATCCAAAATTGCTCGAGGAATAGTTTTTAAAAATCAATCCCTTAGTGAAAAAATATGTGTAGGAGTGGATTTGAAGAAGGGCCTCCTATTGGCACTATATATAAACATGGATGGTTAGAGCCACCTCCAAGAATTATAATATAATTAAAATTGATAATGAGATACCTAGGACTATAAGTACATAACTAAGTTGTTATTAGGGTGCAACAAGGAAATTCATGAGACATATAGTATGATAAAATGACTCAGTTAGGATGCTAATACAACATAATTAAGACATTTTATGTGACACCTAGGATGAAAAATAACGCAATTAAGATGCTATGAAGATGCTAGTAAGACATTGAGAAGACCATAATACCCTACTAAGATGAAATTATGACACAAAATATGACCACAATGACACTCAAGAGACAATAAATGTAATCTAAAGACACATATGAGATGTTGAAAAGACACTAATATGGACACTAAAATACTTATGAGGACATTAAAATGATGCAATATTAATTATTAGGATGCATAAGAGGGTCAACATAGGATTCTACTAATATGGAAAAGGACATAATATAAAAATGTAGGAGAGAAAAAAAAATAAAAAAAATGACACCTCCTATTGTGTTCAATTTTTCACCTCCATTTTACAAAAAACAAAGAAAATGATAACAAAAGGACATGACACAGTTTGGATATTTTTTCACCATGTCATTGTGCAAATTATGATTCAACAATTAATACTAAATTTCATTTAATAACTCAAGTCAATTATATAAAATTGTTTAGATAAAACTTATACTAAAAACATATAGAAAATTTTATACAATTGTTATTGACGACATTATCTTAACAAAACTCAAGAATATCAACCACTTACTATGATAGTTGGAAATCTATTTTGGTTGTCATGGTTTCATGAATGAACAAAGTATACATTTTCATTCCAGGGCTTTATTAGATAAAATATATATTATATATTTTATCTAATAAAGCCCCCCCCACCCTCATAATTTTGTGGGAAGCATAATCTTGGAGATGAAACATAGTAAAGGAGTTGTTGGTTGGAGATTGGGTATGATCCAAACAACTATTGAAGAAGTAGCTCTATCCCTTAGGATATGAACATTAATAAGATATTGAATGAATATACCTATGATAAACACAAGGTAAAAGTGTGTAGGAATACATTGTTTCTTTCATAAGATATGATATTTAGATGGGGACAAAAAAATATGCACTTGACGTTCTCATGACCCTAGTTTGAAGTGCACTTCAACAATGAGGCGAAATGCCATCTTTGATTTATTAAGAGTGCATATTTCAATTCTCCCTTGGATAGTTTAATTTTATGTTTATAACTTTCTTTGATGAGCTTGAGCACACAAAAGCTAAATTTAAATTTGCATCCCTCTCTTGGGCATGCTTGTAAACAAAAAAATATATTTCTTACATCAGAGTGTATTTCCATGTTTCATGCCCAAGATGGAGACAATATTCTCATGTTAAAATATTAGAATGTTATTTCATTCACAACGTGAAAATGCATTTTTAGCCTTCATTTATTTGTGTAAAAGTGATTTTTAACCCTCCTTAAGTTGGCATGCTCATGCTTTTCTTTGGGTTTTAGAATTACTTTATCATGCATGTTGTTTCTAATATTCATCCATTATTTTGAAATGATAATTTCGATAAACCTTTATGTACTTTCAAATATGAATTGTTCTCTTCATAGGTCTAGTTTTAGGGATCAAAGTTAAAATAAGTGAGGTGATTTTACATAAAGGTGGAAACCTCATTTTGTGTCAATCATTAAAACTAGGTTTTCCTCTAACTATGACTATGTTTGAACAAAATCTTGATATAACCACGATTGTACATACAGGAAAGACAATAGATTAAGAAACCAATTTCAAACTTGAAACAATATTGCAAAATGAAGTCTAACATTGTCATTTCATTTCAAATTTTTTATTTTAAATACAACTCCATTTGTATTTTTTCAACAAAGAGGATTTTATGCTTATATGTGTTAATGAATGTAATATGAATCAAAATATCCATTGCTAGATTCCAAAAGAGATAAAATAGAAACTCAAGTAGTAATAAAAAAAAAATTGTGTATGAATTTATGGTTCTTTTATGTCTCATTGAATAAACTTAAATATTTACATTGAATGCAAGATTGTTCCTAAAAACAGACTATTGAAGGATCACTTTCCCATTGCATGGAAACTAATGCAGACCCCCTCTCTCTTGTCAGGGTTGCTCGACCTCTCGGTATAGGATCATTCAAAATACTGTGATGAATTATCTCTTCAGGCCCCCTGCTATAACCCAAATCAAGTTACACAGGCCCCTTTTCTCCTAAGGTGCAGGTTCTATGAAAAACTATAGGATCCTGCTAAGCCCTTGTTGCCTTATTGCAATTTTAAACTGGAAGGAACTAGCTCCTTACGGTATGCCCCTCTCCTCATATGACCTCGGGCTGTGACCTAAGGTTAAACCCTAAGGTTCTTGTAAATTTTAGGATTTGGCTATTTTGACAACAAATGTAACCTTTTTGCCCGAACCATGAGCTATGAACTCACTTGGACGATCAACAGTTATCTCTTATCCAACAGCCAACGACTGTGATCCGATCGAGACTTCGGCATTCAAGAGTTCAGAATGTTCCAACACCCTTTTCTCTCGATGTGCTTCGCATCCGAAGTGGCAGATCGAGCACCATGTGCTCACCTCGATCAATAGTTGAGATTCGACCTTCACTCCACTTCAGATGACCGATAGTCAGTGCTCCTCCATTGCTCGTTCTCTCGGAGTGTCATTTCTCTGGCGTGGATATCCTTGCTCGATGTGTCCCTCTTCTCATCAACAGATCTTGTTGATTTCATCCTTTGGGACTTACGACCTTTAGGATTTCACTCTCTTGTTTCTCTCGAAGCGTCGTATCACCAAAGAGATGGATCTGACACCATGTCTTCCAACGATCAAAGACTCTCAATGCTTCTGGCTTCAGGAGTTTTTTCTTCACCAACTCCAATTTCCTCTGAAGGGCTCTTCCTCTGAATTCTGTGGATCTATGCCACATGTCCTCCCTACATCCAACGGTCTAGATTAACTTCAGTCTTCGCGACTTCAGAAATTTTGTACATTGCTCGCCTGGAATTGTTTGGAGTGTGATTTCTCCAGACTTCTGGATCTTACACCACCTGTCCCTCTGGACGATGGATGGTTTTGAATGGCTTCGAAACTTTGAGACTTCGGGACTTCAGAGAGTCCTCACTCCTTGCACATCAAAAGGGTTAAAGTCTCGTGCACTTACTTGGATCCAACAACTATTGATACTTCACGCCCATATCTAATGGTTGGGATTAGTCCTTCTCTTCGGTGCGCTCCTCCTGTCCGGATGTAGATCTAATGGTACATATCTCTCCCTTGCAACTAATCTGATGGTTGTTGTTGCTCCTCCTCCTGAGCTTTGGTTTTCACCCGAAATTGAGAAAATGTTTAAGTGTCCAAAGGTTTTGGCCCTTGAACCATCCCCTATGAACCCGACTGCAGGGTCTTGTCTGTGCTTTTCCTCCTTATCTTTTGTACTTGGAACAAGTCCTTCGACACACACCTTGTGCTATCCCTTTTGAGCTTCTTCCAATGTAATTTGACCTTGCTCTGGCACACACTTGTGCCTTACCTGCAAACTTTCACTACTCCTCCTGATCTTTCAACTTGCTCAGTCTCATAAGGGTCTCGACCCTTTTGCTTCCCTTCAAAGGATTTTTTCACCCTACTGGCACTTAACTCTCATCCTCTTGAGATTTTCAAACTTGAAACAAGTTTTCGCCTATGTGCACTCCTTGCACTTGTCTGAACCTTCAGACGACTTCATACTTTCAACACTTTGTCTAAGTGTTTTCCTGGTGCACTCCTTGCACAGGTATTCCTCCAGACTCATGATCTCTCTCAGGTTCACTGATGCACTCCTTTCAACCGTTCAATGCACACCTTTCAGAGCTTCTTCACCTAGAGTATTCAACAACTCTGGTTCACATGAGCTTCAAATGCTAAAACCGCATAGGTCTCTGTCCCTTTTTCCCTCGAAGGGATATCTGTGCCCTCTTGGAAACTTCTACTCAAATCACTCCTTGTTGATCTTACAGAGTGTTCAGTAACTTTGTGGGTGTCTTCTCTTTAACACTCTTCTCTCTCACTGAACTTGAAACATATTTCACTTGTGCGCACTTGGACCTGCTCAATGCCCACATGGAAGATCTATACAGAGTGTTCAACAAATTTGTCTTATGTTCCTTCTCCTACATAGACTTCCTCCTCCAAGGTATTCAATAACCTTGAGGATCCCCCTAAGTCAGATACTATCTTGGTGTGACCTCTTGGCACGTTATCCTCTGAATTCGAAGAAAAATTCAGATACACACTCCTTGTGTTGGCTCACAGAGTTTCCAATACTCTATCATGCACTCCTTGCATTTATCCTAAAGAACCCAGAAATCATCCAAAAAACTCACATACAAAGAATTATGTCTATCCCTATGGATGGAAACCTATAATACACATATAGAGCATAAATGAACATACATTGACAACATAAGAAAATCATTCAACACATGGGATTTCATAAATAGGGAAATCTGTTCTTTTGTATTAATATCAGAATGTCAATTACAACGTGTGCAAAAGCTCGGACTGCAACAAAGTCTCGACTCTTGTCTCCTTCTCTTACAATGTTCCTTTTTCATCTCATATTTTCAACGGACTCTAATAGGCATCTGTTACAAATATTTATACAAGAGGGGATCCTTGAGAATTTCCCTCTAACTACTCTAGTGTTGTCTAATCACCATTACAATTCCTAACTACTGAGGCTTATTACATTGAATGACCATTAACAATTCAGATCTGAGGCGATGATCGAGATATGTACAACTCAGGCCACATTAAAGGCCTCTCTATCTACTTCCTGTACAAAGGCATCAACTTGGCTCTTATCATCCTTACAACATTTAATAACAATTAAATTACATTGAATTTTAAATTTCAAAGGAAAAATGAGAGGGTTGACGCCTCTCCCCCTTATTGAATGCACTTTGATGTGCTAGAATGTTGGCACGTTGTTGAGGTGGAACGATGCTCCTGCATCAAAAACTTATGTAAAGTTTTAATTAATGATAGTTATGGTGGGGTAGTGTTTGAATTGAATCAAGTTGGTTTATATTTAATTGACTTGAAATCACTCATTTTAAAGGATATTCACACACATATAATTTTATCTTTTGCATTTTATTTTGATAATTGAAGGAGTTCATGTAACCATGCCAACATACATGCACACTTGACTTGAGGAGTGAATCAAGTGAATCTCACTATGTGTTTGTAAGGGGTAGTCTTCCCAATTCCTTTAAATGAATTTTATATAAAAAAAATTAGTTTCATTTTATTAATATAGATATAAAACCATGTAACTCTCATGCATTTTTCACATCTCAATAACTATTATTCTCTTTATTTTTTATGTGTATGTTTTTGCAGAAGAGTGGAGATATGGAATGGAGACATGAAGAAACATGAAACATGGATGCATGAATATAAATCTAGAACCATTGAAGGAGGATCCTTCTTGGATACTTGAAGAATGAGAATTCATGTATAGGATTTTCACATCATAAAAGGACAAATAAAACAAAGTCAAGAGTAAAGAGGGGAAATATTATATTAGTATTATTGTAAAAGAAGGTACACATTTAATATTAAAATGAGGATAAATTATAAATAAAATTTAGCTACATACACTTGGAGGCCAAGAGACATATACTTGGAAATTTGAGACTATGGAAAAATCAGAATGAAGATCATTTAACATTTCTATAAAAGTGGTTTTTGCACTCTTGCAGGGGGTATTTCTTGCATTGTAATATATCTTCATATGTGAAATAGAAGGCCATAATTAGTTTATTTTTTATACATTGGAATTCAATCCCAAGATTATATTTTTAAAATTTTGTGGGGTGGTGTTGAAAATCACCATTTTTCTTATTTATGGGCCTTCATTTGATTAAGATTATTTGGATAACCTGGGCACAAAGAAGAACATTTAGGATTCATTTAAAATGAATTGAAAAAATAATAAAAATAAAAAACAAACCACATACCTCAGAATATAACAAAAACTAACAAACAATCCACATACATGTCTAATTACCTATGTTCATCCATATCACTTCTAATACTATTGCTCTCCATTAATTTCTCATGCTCAAAGTAAGGTAGGAAGTATCGCACCTTTTATGAGTTATTTGTTGGCATTGTTTGTAGTTGGAGGTTTGTACCGAAAGCTGAGTTCATACAACGGTATACATGTTCACCTGGTCTATAATCTTGAAATACATAACCATGTTTCTTTCATGTTTTTTCATCTTGTGTCAAATATACTTCTTTAGTATCCATTGACCCAATAAAAAAATGATTTCATTCGAAGTCTGTTAGTGGTACAATTGGGGTGTTCTTTCCCTCTAAGAAACGTGCAAAAAAATAGTCAGTTCCCCATTCATTGCCTTTTGAGGTAACCATTGCATATGTATTCCCTGCAAAAAATGAAGTTCCAATGCATGAGTCAACTAAATCAACAAAGTGTATTGGATTAATGATAGTTAATCAAAATTAATATAATATTCACTAAACTTGGTTATAAAAGATCCGAGACAAAATCACAATGTGGTGAAACAATTGATTATTCCTCCTACAACTAGGATAATTTAGTAGTTATATGTTTACCAACGGGGAGTGATACACGATCCCATCTATCAAATCAGTCTATGGATTCACAATTTTCCCATTCACTATTAATACATGGACCATAGAAGAAATAAAGTTTTCTTGTCCATATTTCAACTATAGAATGGTCCAATGTTTGAATTGAATGAAATCCATGTGTGCCTGGATTATTTTGCATTCATATGTATATGATCAATCTACAACAAAAACCTCCTAAAAATATCTATGCACATTTCCTTTAATTTTTTATTGGTCTTATCGCCTTCTTCTTCCCTCTACCATTATTGAATAACACCATTCAAAAACATGTTTTTCATCTCGAATGGGGGAATTTGTTGTAAAATTCAATTATTTCCCACGTAAAGAAATTTTGATGCTCATTCATAATCCATCATGCTCCCCTCCATCATGCCTACTCCATCATGCTCTCCTACCGTGCCTAGTCTCAAAATAGTTCCAAATATGTGTCACATTGTATTTTTTATATAACATACACAACCATTGAAATAAATGAGAATTTTTTAATTGGTCCACAAAACTGTCTTACCAAATCCAATGTCAAACCATCTATATATTATTCTCCTCCAAGTGATTGTAGAATGAATAAAAAAAAATTTGTATATAAGATAAGTCATGGAACCTATTTTCACTTATGTAGAAGTGATACTATATAATTATATAATTATTTTGTCTTCACTAGCATTTGGCCCATTAGGGTTGGCCTACTCTAAGTGACAATATTGGATTTAAATCTCTTTTGGCAACTAAAGGGTGTACTTATTAGAAAAATCAACCATTGATAAGATAGTGCCAATGGGAAATGCATATTTTCATATTAAAATTCTCATCCCACCATTGAGCCACATGGACACGTTGAACATATTGTTGGGTCTTTTAGAAGAAATCCTTGATGAAGTCACATTCTCATACCTGGTGGGGAAATAATAAATACATATATAAGTTCATTGTTACAATAATTCCCCCTAAGATATTTCAAAGTGAAATATGAACAAAAATATACCATTTGAGTACACATTACTAACCTAGGAAGTCACCAACTATATCTTTTTTCTTTCATGCCCTCCGTCAATATCATATGTGACATATTTGAAGCTACCTCATCTAACATAAAAATTTAAAAGGGTTTTGACATTAAATTTAATGATATAAGATGTTTTTTTTGAGAAAATCATGTTTTCTTGTTATCTTGCGAACAATTGATTGTGACAATACACATCATGTTGCATTACGATCTTGAGAATAAGTTTTATTACCAATTTTATGAAAATCATCCACAAGGTTTGAAAAAATGTGATTACATTTTTATAGACTTTTAACTATTTTAATGCCTAAAATTCTCTTAAAAATAGTCAAACTCCAATATTTTAATAAAGACATAAATAAATGGCATTTAGCTGCATTAGATTTTGGCTCAAAATATTCTTTAATAATTTTGTATGATTGATAATGAATATTTAGGTTAGGTAACTTACATTCAAGTGATGCTAGACCACTTTCATCCACCTAAATTTGTTTAATATTTATTCAATGCACAATGCTCAACCTAGGAAGGGATGATGGATCGATATTTTAACACTCTTGACCTCTCTATTGTGGAGTTACAAATCTTGTATTTCTTACCCCTTAAATAACTTGTGAGTCAAATTTGGGAGGAGAGTGGACATGCTCATGGATGGTTTCTAGAATGTCTATTTGTTGAACAAGAGTTTGCACCACATGAACTTATTTATTAGAAGGTTGTGCATGTGTTTCCTCTCTAATTTCATCCATAGTGTAATTCGCTCCAAGTAAATCCATCATCGTTTTCTCATACACAACAACTTGTCTTGATGAAACAACCATTGTAGGTTCACTAGAGATTAGAATTGGATTGGCATCTAATGAAATTTTGTTCTTTTGTTGTGGTGATGGAGGAGAAACAATAGAGGCATATATTGTGCTATAATTTTGATTGGCCTCTACCAAAATTATACATTTTCCCATACCTAACCTTACCTTTTCTCTTCCTTAATTGAACTTTTCCATGGATTTATCTTTCCTCAAAGACTTCCTTGATCGATTACATTTTTTCCCCATGTTCACAGGGATTTCCAATAAGAAAAAGACAAAGAATTTCCGTAACCACAAAAAAACATAAAATTTAAATGTAATACATGTTTTTTGCATAAGATGTCATGAAACCTACAAAAAAGAGAGAAATTTTTGGAGAGATTGAGGTAGGGATTTGTCCTTTTATTTTATTTTTTAATATCACAAGAGAGTGCACATGTTATAGAATGCCTAAACACTATAACACACATGGTTTCTAAAGAACGCGATTCTCTTAGAACAATGGATAAAAAGTACCAGTGGTACATACCTAATCAAGGTGTTGAGATCCATAACAAGGCCTTAAGACCCATACCTAATGATCAAAACCTTGTGAGGGAACTAACAACTTTCTCAATGTCTAAGGATAATCTCTAGAGGTAATGTGAAGTGATTTGAGGCATTTTTCACGGCTATATATGCCTTAAGATTTATTTACGACCTAAGGCATGTCCTTCTTTCCTAGTTTATCTCCAGGGCCCTATGACACATACCTTATATTAAAAATCCCCTAGTCACATTGACATCCCCAATCATAAGAAATTTTTTGCAGTATGTTGTCATTGATGTCAAAGGATTGATGTCAAAGAGTTTATGACTTGTCTAGTATCATTGATGTATTGATTTTTGGATCATGTGATCATAGATTTAATTGATGTCTGAGGGAAAATGTCAAGAGGTGTCATAATGATGTGTTTCCATGGGTCAATGTTCCATATGGATTGATGTAAATGTTGATCATTTTTTTCTTATCATGGTTGATAGGAAGTACCAAATGGATGAACTCCAAAGTGGTCCCCTCATGGTGAAATACCTCACAAGAAGATGCTTTGTAAATTTCAAATGGTTAAGTGGTTAAGTCATGCTAGAAGTGTGGTTAGGAAACCCAAGTTTGATTAATGAATAATGTAATGAAGATAAGTGAATTTGTTAGTGAGACTATTTCATATGGATAGTTCTTGTCATTCCATTTCCGGTGATATGTTGAGCATCACATAAATCCTCAGGGTTGCAGATTTATGGCCATATGAAGTTGGATAACCCTAATGTGTTGTATAGAAGCCCCTAGAAGGTCAAAGAAGTAAAACTATTCTATAAGCTCCTAGAAGAAAGTTGACTAGTCAAAGTGGTTAATCAAGAGTTAAGTGGTTGCAACAAGAAAACAATTAAAAATAATTTAGTTGCAACTAGAAGTGGAGAATTTACTATTTGTAGAAAAGTGGGTTAGAAGTGAGCAAGTGGTTAGAAGTGCGTTAGCCCCAAAATAAGGAAGTTGGTTGAAGTGGATTAGATGATAAACCCTAGAAGAAGCTAGCTGGAGAAGTATAAATAAGAGAGGAAGGGTCTCTTATGGGGGTGTCTTTATTGAGAATATGGAAGATATACTTTGGTGAAATATTTCTTGCAGGTACTCATGGTCGCATCAAACGTTTTGTAGGTTTGATATTTTGACGGTGAAAGTTTCTGAGGTTCAGAAAACCCTAGTTTTTTTAATATGTACGGGGGCTTCAGTGAGCCAGAGCACATACATACATGGGATGCAGTAAACTAGATCACATACATACCTGTGATGAAGGAGAGAAGGGATTGTACAATTGGTAAAGACATGGAATGTTTAAGTAAGTGTTGGTTCCAAGTTCCTAATGTTTGAAGCAAGTTTTAAATAAAAATTCTACAGGTTCAGATCAACTACAGAGGTTCTCATATGGGTAAATATTGTCCTAATTTTCTCATGGTATGGTGAATGCTTGATGCATTCTTTGTATGTTTATATTTATGTTTGAGTATGGTAGTTGATTGGTTGAGTAGTTCCGTTTTTATTGAGAGATATCCATGATCTATGATGGCGTATGGTTGAGGAGAATGCATAGTTTGATGGATAGTATTAGATATGGTTGTTTTTTGGTTATGGTAAAAATTGGACAATGAAAGGATGAGTGCAGTGACAAATCAGAAGTGGATGTGAAAGAGGAAGAAAGGGTCTAAAGTGCCAAAAGGATGTATTTTATGAAACCCTATTTTCTGAAGGTGTACGCAGGATGACAGTGGGTTAGGACGCATACATACGCGCGTTGCAGTATAGGTAGGTCGCATACATACGCGAGATGAAATATAAGTAGGTCATGTACTTGTTGACAAATTGGTATCTATTGAGGATTGATTCCTCTTCTCAGTTGGTTTTAATTTTTGCAGGATGAGTCTTGCGTTGAGATTTGGTACTCTTGTGGAGTTGTTGTTGAAGAAACCCAAAGGATTGTAGTTTGTAGTATAAAATAAAATTATACATATATCTTGTGTTTCTTGTGGTTAATTTGGTGATGGCTATTGATGATGTTTTTCATTGAAATATGTTTACATAAAACCTGTTATAAATTAAAGTAATGAATGATGAGTAAATGGTGATTGCTAACTATGGTGTTTTTGTAAAGGAGTAAATAGATCCCTACACTAGTTCACCCCCCTCTTAGTGTGGTTGGTGTGTCCAACAATTGGTATTAGAGAAGGCCTTCATCATAAGACTTACAAGATTGAAGGAGATCCATGGACACACAAATGGATGAAAATGTAGATGAATTTCCCCTCTTTTATGAGACATATTACTCGACAAGGAGAATAGAAATGAAAGGGTTTTTGAAGGAAAAAGGAAAATGTATTTGGAATGCAGTTAATGGTGGATGAGTTCCCTTAAAGAATAAGTCAAAGTTTGCATCACAAAAGAGAGAAAATAAGAACGATGCATTACCTTTCAAGGCCATTTTCAATGAACTCTCAATTTCTATCAAAGAAATCATGGGAGAATGTACTTCCGCCAAATATCTATGGCTAAAGCTAGAGAAGCTATATCAAGACAAAGAAGATAATTCCATCAAGGAAAATGAAGGTAAATACTCTCCAAAATATTATGATTATAATACTCCTAGTGAAGTTGAATGTTCTCTTATGAATGAAGAAGAAGATGTAGTAGAAGTTTGTGTAGATGAAGAAGAAGTGTTGTTGAAGCTTAATTTTTTTTTTTTCATTTGAGTTAAGTGATATTAGCATGGAAATAGGACATTATTCAACTTCTTTTGAGTATCTTGAAAAATGCATTAATGAAGTCCTAGAAAATTACCCAAATCATATCATGTAACTAAAGAAAATGCTCAAAGAACAAGAAGAAAGTAAAAAGACTCAATTAGAAGAAAAATAAGAAGAGATCAAGAAACTAAAGAATGATCTAACTAGTCAAGTAGAATAAAATAAGAAGTTAGATGATAAACTTAGAAAAATCCTTGAAGATATTAACATCAATGTAAATATAAGGACTAAACTTGAAGAAGCCAAAAGGGTAGAAGAACTATTAAAGAATCAAGTAAATGAAAAGGAAGAGTCATGCCATAAATTGGAAGCTGAAGTTGTTGATCTCAGAAGGAAAGTAGAGAAGTCAAATACTCATATCAAGTTCATGAACAATTCAAAAATATTGAATGAAATATTGGATAGTCAAAGATCACCAAATGATAAATCAGGTGTTGGATACAACAAGGAAGATACACACCTTGAATCTATCACTTCTAATAAGCATGAGGCAAGTCCTTCATTCTCAAAAAGTGGAAGAAAAGTTGTAAGCCAAGTACCTACACAAAACAAGGAAACTTTCAAAAAAAGAAAGAAAGGAAGAAATCAATAAGCCATCTTTACACCCCAAAGCAAGTTCAGAAGAGATAGACCTTCAAGGAGGACACCAAAACAAAGGTATGGAAATGTTTTTCACGGTCATTGCTTCATATGTAATGAATATGGTCACAAATCTTTGGATTGCATAAATTATGCAAAGGAATATGTTGGAAGGTTTCATAACACCCTAAGGTGTTGGAGATGTAATCAAGAGGGACACATTGTTGCTCATTGTCACACCATGAGATGCTACAACTGCAGTAGGTTTGGCCACAAATCCCAACATGTTTGCAACATAAGAAGATAGTCCATGAAGAGTGCTTCATATAGCATGACAAGAAGAACAAATGAAGATAGGAAGAAATAAAATGTTGAAAATATAAAAGCTCATAGCTCAAGTTCTGAGAAGTTGGGACACCTTCAGAAGTGGATGAAGAAGACTGAACAACTAGAATAGAATGGTAGCCATGAGGCAAGCTCAAGATTGAATTTTTATGAAGTATACACGGGCTCCTGTGAGACAATTCATGTACATACACGAGCTGACCTATAATAAGGTTGCATACATACACAAGATGTCTATGGAAAATGGCACATACATATGGTAAAATCCTTGGAAAAGAAGGATATGAAGATGAGTGCAACATGATTTTATGGTACAAATCTATTTTGCAGGGTTGACATGGTTTTTTGCAGGTTTCCATGATTATATAATTAAATGTGTGTATGATGTATGTATGGTGACGACATATGGTTAAGTATTGAAGCTTATGCTTAAGGTTTATCTTGGATGCATGGTACTAATACTAGAATGTGGTTGAGGCATTTTCTGTGAAGAAACGGTGTTTTTTTTTCCAGTGATGATACAACATTTGTTTATGGGATACTTCATGTTGATGTGATGTTAAGCTAGAGATATATCATTGATCTATTGAGGCATTCTCTTAGCACATATCTAGAGGTATTATTGTTGCACTATACGTGTTGTAGTGACTGTTCTTGAGGAAGATATGTTGTGGTACATGGTTGGTACATATGTGATCTCCATTGACATATCTTATGATGTATTGTTAAAGACATATTTGTTGGATATCTTGGTGCATGCATTTGACGTGTGGTTGAGCTACATATTGAGACATGTAGTTGATGAGTTGATGAGGCGACTATGTTGTACATCATTGATAAGTCACTAATTGATCTATATTTGATGCACTTATAGATATTATATGATTGTGTGTGACAGTACTTGATTAAAATACATCATTGGTATTACTTGTTTAGCATATATTTTGGTTCATGATGTATGGGATAGTTGAGAGACTTGTTGTGGTGATTGGTTGATACTTGATGATTGAGATACATTTCTTGACACATGGTTTGTGACACTTGGTTTATGGTAGAGGCATATCATGAGAGATATGGCACATGGTTGAGCTATATCGCTTATGGATGTTGGCACATGCCTGGATGCATATATTGATGAGGTCATGAAACAAACTTGGTGATGTTAGTACATGATGAGACAAATCTTGGTGATGTTATAGTTCATGGTTCGATGCATGGTTTTGCACATGATTGAGGATTATTAGAGGCATTTGTTGGTGATATTGATACATTCTTAGCACATAGTTGGCACATGTTCTTGGCATATGGTTGATACACTTCATTGATGATATTTTATAGTATATTTTATGGTGTTGATGTAAATGTCTGATGTACATGATTTATGTGCATGGTTGGCACAGGGTGCACATGGTTGTTTCTTTGTTCATGATTCATTTTTGACATATCTTTTTCTTCATGATTGAGGAATAAGATAGTATGTATGATTGGAATACAATTGATGTATGGTATGGAAAAAATTTTAATGATTGATGCATGGACAAGTCCAAGGATCATCATAAGAAGAGAAGATCGTTCTTGAGAAATTGATCTATGTTCCAGTTGAGTAGTAGAATTTGCAGTAGAAGCAGATTATAGTGGTAGCATATTGTTCATCTTGCAGAGAAGATAGAGGGAGACATACCCACAGGGTGATTTATTATTCTTCCCATGATTGGTTGCAACAACATGATTCCAGGAGGAGAGATTCATCAGATGCAGGACAAATATTTAGATGCTTGGAGAGAGAGCACATAGGCATGTTTCCAAGGGGAGAAATGGTCACAGGGGGGAGCATAAGTGATATTTGCATTGCATCATAGTGATATACCTTATCCAAAGGGGGAGATATTTCTCATATGATGGAGCAGTAGTTAGGGGGAGCAACCCTAAGGCATCCAGACAGGGGGAGCATCTCCAAGGAGATTTCATGCAAGGGGAGCGACCCCAAGGGGAAAACTAACATTTTCCATTGATGTCAAAGGGGGAGAGATAGACAAATTGATTTGATTGACATGACTATTGATGACAAACATGTCCATGTCTACATGTTTCCATCAATGATTGGTGTTAACATCAATTTTGGTATTTCCATCAATGCCAAAGGGGTATATTGTTGAAGTATGTTTTCATGGATGTCAAAGTGTTGATGTCTTGTCTAGTATCATTGATGTATTGATTATTGGATCATGTGATCATATATGTAATTGATGTATGAGGGACAATGTCATGAGGTGTCATAGTGATGTGTTGTCATGGGTTAATATTCAAGATGTATTGATGTATAGATGTGTTGATGTAAAGGTTGATCATTGTTGTCTTATCATGATTGATAGGAAGTACCAAATGGATGAACTCCAAAGTGGTTCCCTTTATGGTGAAAGCCCTCACGAGAATACCCTTTGTGAAGTCCAAATGGTTAAGTTGTCGAGTCATCCTAGAAGTGTGGTTAGGGAACCCAAGTTTGATTGATGAATAATGTAATGAATATCAGTGAATTTTTCAATGAGACTATTCCATATGGATATTGCTTGTCATGCCATTTTCAGTGATATGTGGAGCGTCATATAACTCCTCACGGTTAGAGAGTTATTTCCATATGAAGTTGGAGAACCCTCATGTGTTGTCTAGAGGCCCCTAGAAGGTCAAAGAAGTCAAACTATTCTAGAATCTCCCAGAATAAAGTTGACTAGTCAAAGTGGTTAATCATGGGTTAAGTGGTTGCAACAAGAAAACAATTAAAAGTAATTTAGTTGCAACTAGAAGTGGAGAGTTTACTATTTGTAACAAAGTGGGTTAGAATTGGGTTAGCCCCAAAAGAAGGAAGTCGGTTGAAGTGGGTTAGATGATAAACCATAGAAGAAGCTACTTGGAGAAGTATAAATAGGACCTCAAGGGTCTCTTATGGGAGTGTCTTTCTTGAGCATATGGAAGATCTATTTTGGTGAAAGATTTATTGCAGGTAGTCAAAGTCGCATCAGAATTTGCTTAGGTATGAGATTTTGACGGTGAAAGTTTTGAAGGTTAAAAAACTCTAGTTTTCTAAATATGTATGTGGGTTGCAGTGATCTAAGGCGCATGAATACACGGGTTGTAGTACGCTACAACACATACATACACGTGCTGAAGGAGAGAAGGGAATGTACAATTGGGAAATACATGGAAGATTTGAGTAAGTGTTGGTGCCAAGTTCCTAAAGTCTGAAGAAATTTTTAAATCATCATTCTATAGGCTTAGATATGCTACAAAGGTTCTGGTATGGGTAAATATTGTCTTGACTTTCTCATGGTATGGTGAATTCTTGATACATTCTTTGTATGATTATATTGATGTTTGAATATGGTAGATGATTGGTTGAGTATTTCAGTTCTGAATGAGAGATATCCATGATATATGATGGTGTATGGTTGAGGAGCATGCACAGGTTGTTGGATAGTATTGGATATGGTTGTGTTTTGGTTATGGTACAGATTGGAAAGTGAAGGGTTGAGTGCAGTGATAGACCAGAAGTGTATGTGAAAAAGGAAGAAAGGGTCTAAATTGCCAAAAGGATATAGTTTATGAAACCCTAGTTTCTGAAGGTGTACGCAGGTTGATAGTGGGCCAAGGCGCACACATACACGTGGTGCAATGTAGGTAGGTCACGTACATATGCAAGATGAAATATAAATAGGTTGCATACATATTGACTGATTGATATCTGTTGAGGATTAATTCCTCTTCTCGGTTGGTGTTGAGTTTTGCAGGTCAAGTCTTACATTGAGAGTTGGTACTCTTGTGGAGTTGTTTCTCTATTCAGTTGTTGCTGAAAAATCCCAAAGAATTGTAGTCTATAATATAAAATAAACTTATACATATATCTTTTGTTCCCTGTGGTTCTTGTGGTGATGTCTATTGATGATGTTTGTTGTTGATATATGTTTACATACAACTTGTTATAAATGAACGTAATGAATGATGAGTAAATGGTGATTTCTAACTATGGTGTTTTTGTAAAGGAGTAAATAGATCCCTACACTGATTCACTCCCCCCTCTCAATGTGGTCAGTGTGTCCAACAAATGATACCCTCAAGAGGCCTTTTGTGGTTGTTTGAGGCATCATTCTTTGTCCTAGATGGATAAAATCTTATTTTAGGGACTAAAGTTCATATTTACTCCCTTGGTCATGTCTAGGGCCCCAAGGCCCATACATGATGCTCAAAATTTCTAGTGGTATATATATACCTAGTTAGAGGAAAATGATGCCCTTTATAGGTCAATTGTGGTGGTTCAAAGTGGTATTCTTAGACCTATATTCCTATAAGATTCCTTTAGGGCCTAACTCTTGGGTTTTTTCCCCTAACTATATCCAAGTTATATATACTCATATTCAATATTCAAAAAATTATACTACTAACTATACCCATCTAGAGTCTAAGGATACCTTTCAAAGGTCATTTGCAGTGGATCAACATGTTGTTGATGGCCCTAGATGCATAGAATATTCCTTTATGACCTAAGGAATGCATTTACAGTATTGATCATGTACAAGGACCCAAGATTAGAACCTAGTGCTCAAAATGTCCCAACGATCTCCATATCCCCACTTGAAGGCGAGTGATCCCCTCAAGAGGTAATCTATGGTCATTTAAGGTGTCATTCATGACCATTGAGCCGTATAATCCACCTAATACATTGATAGGTAAGGTGTGGTGGTTTGAGGTGTCACGTTTGGCCTTAGATTCCTAGAATCCTTGTACTTCAACTAAGGCTTGAGATCCCTCCCTCAACCATATCAAGTGCTTGAGACCCATACCTAATTATAAAAACCTTGTGATGACCTTAGATTCCTAGAAGCCTTGTACTTCAACTAAGGCTTGGGATCCCCCCCTCAACCATATCAAGTCCTTGAGACCCATACCTAGTTATAAAAACCTTTTGAAAAAACTAACATATTTCCTAGAGGCTAAGGGTACCCTACAAAGGAAATGTGAGATGCTTTAAGGAATTGTTCATGGATTTGGATGCCTCAAGTATTTCTTTGGGACATAAGGCATGGCCTTCTTCCCTAGATCATTTATAGGGCCTTAGGAAATATACCTACTACTAAAAATAACTTGTTTTCACCAACATCACCTATCATATGCCAATAATACCCTTAGGAGGCCATGTGTGGTTCTTCTATATATACATCTTACCCCTAGATGGCTAGAAGATTCCTTTAGGGCCTAACATTAATGTACTTCAACTTAGGATTATATTTCCTCCCTTAACCATATCAAGGTATTCAGACCTATACCTAATGATGAAAACCTTCTGAGGGAATTAACATCCTCTCTCAGAGGAAAATGATACACTCCAGAAGTAAAGTGTGATGCTTCGAGGAATTTTTCATGACTATGTATGCCTCAAAGCTTTCTTTAGGACCTAAGGCATGTCCTTCTTCCATAGATAAATTCTAGGGCCATAAGACACATACCTACTACTAAAAATCACCTATTTCCATTGAAATCCCCAATCATATTCCAATGATACCATCAAGAGGCTTGTCGATTAATTGGGTTGGTTGTCATTGATGTCAACCCTTGAAGAAAGTTCAATATCGAATTCCGGTAGCACAAAGTTTTGGGTAATGGACCCAAGTTTGTTTGATGTATAATGGTATGATTTTTAATATATTTGAAGGTAATACTATTCTTTATGGATAGTACATGTCATTCCATTTCATGTGGTATGTGGAACGTTTCATAAATCCTCATGGTTAGAGAGTTATGGCCATGTGAAGTTGGAGAAACCTCATGAGTCATCTAGAAGCCCCAAAATGTCAAAGTAGTCAAAGTTGTTGCAAATAATAAATTATTTAAATAATAAAGTGAAGTGATGAGTGTACTATAAGTAAAATTGGATACAAAATAAATTATTTAAATAATAAAGTTAATGGAGAAATTACTAAGTGGACAAGTGGTTAGAAGGGGGTTAGCCCTAAAATAAGGAAAGTGGTTTAAGAGATTTTAGAAGGTAAATAATAAAGTGAAGTGATGAGTGTACTATAAGTCAAAGTGGATACAAAATAAATTATTTAAATCATAAAGTTAATGGATAAATTACTAAGTGGACAAGTGGTTAGAAGTGGGTTAACCCTAAAATAAGGAAAGTGGGTTAAGATGGTTAAAAGGTAACCCCTTGAGGAAGCTACACAAAAGTATAAATAAGAGGCAAGGCTCTCTCATTTTAATCACACTTGATAATATTGAATATATACAAGTGAATGAGGTAACCAAAGGATATCTAAGCCCAATTTCAGAGGGAAGGTGAAGTAAAGAAGGCCGAAATTCAAGGGAGGATAAATTCTTTTGATGATGCTTTCTAAGGTATGTTATTTACAGGTCATCTCATCATTTTCACAATAACGTTTTTTCTAGAATTATTGAGATTGTGAAATTGGGAGGCCATTTATGAACCATATCCAAGTATCTGTGATAAAAAATTTAGCTTTTGGGTCGTGTATTTTCGGAGTTACACTACGTGGAAAAGAGGGTTTACGGCTAGTCTTGAAACTAGTCTAAAACAAGTGTTTCGAGTAAAAACGTCATAACTTCTTCATAACAAATCCAAATTCAGTAAGACCAAATTTATTCATTATATTACAGTCTGTAGTATTCTTTGTACCATTTTCATATTCAAACAACAAATATTATGTGCGGGGCACGCTCTACACATTCTCTCTCTAGAATAATCCAGAATTCAACAAGGTATGCCATTTTTGCTATAACTCATTTTCTAAGAGGTTCCAAGTAGTGAAAAATGGAGGAATTGCACAAACGAAACTGAAGAACATTGTGTACCATTTTTTATATATTTATTCATTACAGGTACATATTTATGATTATTTCAAGTTAGGGTTGTTGACTAATCCAAAATTAGTCATGTGAGACTAATGTAAAGTTGGACAAAAATGATAGTCTCTTGTTGTTAAAGTTAAGGAAGGTTTGCAGGTATGTGATCATATACACCATGTATATTACAGAGTTACAAATAAGATTTGGATGATGAAATTGATGAGGGATTTTGGTTGAGGTACATGTTGGGTACATGGTTGAGACAAGCAGTTGATGAGTTGGCACATACATGAGGTGTATAGTTGATGATGTTGGTACATCTTGATGTATTTGATGCATGATTGGTACATATTTGATGCATGGTTGATGAACTCATTGATGATACAGGTTGAGGTATAGGTGGGTGCATGGTTGATACAATTGTTTATGGTATAGGTTGATTACAAATTGTTTGGACATGTTATTGTGATAGGTTATTTGTACAGGTTTGGTGCATGGTTGATGCATTTGTTTATGGTATAGTTTGAGCTATAGGTTGATGTATGATACATGTTGGCACAAGTTATTGGTACAGGTTGTTACAGGTTGATTACAGGTTGATCGGTACATGTTTACATTAGTATATCTCACAGTGATAGTGTGATAGTGGTTCCATCATTCTACTTCTACTTCAGGGCGGTTGGATGGGGCAAGGAAAAATGGTTGTAGACACCTTCCAATTGTAGCCAGAGAACATAGGGGGTTGTAGCCTCCTTCTGGTTGTAGTCATAGAATTTGGGAGTTGGAGCTTCCCTCAGGTTGTAGCCTGAGAAACTAGGGGGTTGTAGCCTCCTTATGGTTGTAGCCAGAGAATTGGGGAGTTGAATCTTCCTTCAAGTTGTAGCCTGAGAAACTAGGGGGTTGGAGCCTCCTTCTAGTTGCAGCTGGAAAACAAAGGAAGTTGGTTCTTCCAATGAATGTAATTATAAAACACATATAATAAAAATCATTTCGTGGTTTTCTCTCGCTTTGGGTTTCCATGTAAAAACACTGGTGTACTGAGTATGTGTATGATTACTCATTTGTCCATTGTTTATTTACTCTGCAACTATTGGATGATAATGCTACATTGATATAACACTTTCATTTTGTGGTTAAAAAGAATTATTTCTCTATTATTGATTCACTCCCCTCTTAGTAATCTAACAATTGGTATCAGAGAGAGGTTTCTTAAGGAAACAGTTTAAACACTAGAAGGAGATTATGGATTATTCTGAGAATGGAGTACCAATGTTTAATGGTGAGAATGGTTTAAAGTATGAGTTATGGTGTGGAAAGACGGAAGTATTTTTGCAGGCACAAGGGTATTATATTTGGCTATCATTCATTACAGGATATGATAGTTCAAAAATGGCAAAGACTGCAGCCAAGAAGGAATTGAAGAAGAATAACAAAATAGAAATGGATTTCATCTGGGAAGGATTACCTAATCTGGTAAGAGAAAAGGTTGGTAAATTTTCACCAACCAAAGAAATTTGGGATAAGTTACATGAACTATATTATTTACCCATCGCAGATTCATAAAGTGCCAAAGATGCAGATATAGATCAAGAAGAATCATGTTCACCATGTCAAATAGATTCATAAGATGAAGAGTACATATTCACTAGAGGTATGTTGTTTTTGTTTAATTGTGAAAAACATGAACATCTTGAAATAGAATACCATGAAGGAAATGAGATAGAAAAACCAATTGAAAAGGATGGCAATTATGAAGAAGAATTGATTAGTGCTTTATATGAACTAAGAGAAGAAAAAAAGCCACTCAAGAAAGAAGTGATGAAACAAAAGTAAAGTGTTCACATTTTTTAAGAATCCCAACAGGTCATCAAGAACTTAAGAACTCATCTAGAAGAAGCCAAAAAGATTGAAGAAAATCTTGAATATCAAGAGCAGTATTTGGAAGCCAACATAGTAGCACAGAAGGAAAAAACAAAAATGAGAGAGAAGATAATGACAGATCATCTTAAGGAAATAAATAATGATCTAAACCAGCTTAAGGAAGAGTTTGTTCAAGAAGATAAAGGACTTGAAGAAGAAATAATCACATTAAAAATTCATCTTGAAGAAGAGAAAAAAATAGAAGTCATGAAGTCTCGGATAATGAAGAAAGAAGAAGAGGTTGAGAAGCTTGAAGAAGAAGTTGTCACATTGAGAAGTAAAATCGTCAAGCTCAACAAGAACGTTGAAGAGACAAAAACATCCACATCAGTTATAGAGAATGAAGAGAAGCTCTTTAGGTTGCTAGAAAARAAGAATGAAAAAAATAGAAAGAGTTATGCAGAAGTACTCAAAGGAAGGAATGACRGTCAACTAGAATATAACAAAAATATTGAAGATACATCTTCAARAAGACTATCCATGTTCAAKCCACAAAGAAGATTCAATCATGATCATGATCAGTCAAGGAAGAAATTCAGAAGAACTACACCACACAGAAGATCATTCACTCCCAAGTATGCAAATTTCTTTTATGGTCATTATTTTTATTGTACTAGTTTTGGACATAAGGTTGAAGATTACAGGAATTATAAAAGAAATGTTTAAGCAAGAAGTGCATATGTGGCCCCATGTAACATTGAATGTTACAAATGTCATAAATATGGACACATAGCTAGTGATTGTAGAAACATGATCGATAATTCCATGAAAGAGAACACTGATATCAGATATAATAAAGTATGGATAAGAAAACAAGAAGAATAGGTGAACAAAGACTAGCTCCCAGAGATCGCAAGATTGGAAATAAAATGCGATGAAGAAATTTCTACAGAGAAAGACGTCAGATGCAAATTTTTTTGGAAAATAACTAAAAGAAAAGATGGATAGGTAAATAAGGAACAGGTTCAAGAGATTGTACGTTCAGGCATTGTAGTGAAAGATGAATCCACAGACAAAAAGAAATAAGTCAGAGCTCAGAGATATGATGAATCTACCAATAAAGATGTCGATGAATACACATCAGAGTAGGAATTGTTGTGAGCTATCTCGCTTAGAAACTCCTAGGTAATATGAATATTAGATAAGGGGAGTCTATGTGATAGTTGTGCCAGACCAACGAACCATCCTTCAAGTAGCTTGCATAGTTTGATTAGACATATCCAAAGCATTCAGTTAGCAGAAGTACAGTTTGATAGATTAATCAGTTCTAGTAGTGAAGACTTCAAGATAGTATAGTGACAAATGGATTAGCATTATGGACAATTGTGCAATAGAGTCTTGGACACTATGGACATATATGGATTCCTAAAAACACTTAGTAGGTTTGGACAGATATATAATAGTGGACGAGAGAATGGATTCATAGATTGGTTCAGAGAGTGGTTCAGAGAGAAAGGAACATTATCATAATGGATGAGAATTACACAGGAAATGGCTCGAACAATGTTAATGGATTCCAAATTGATAGATATTTTTTTTGGACACATGCAGTTCATATACCAGTTCACATTCAAAACAAAGTAATGCTCATAAACAACAATGGAAAAACTCCCTATGAGCTATGGAAAGGAAGACCAACAAATGTGAAGCACTTCAGAGTATTTGGAAGCAAATGATACATAAAAAGAGAAGTTGGTAGAATGGGAAAGTTTGACTATTGTATGGACAAAGGATTACTTGTTGGTTACTCAAGTACAAGGAAAGAATACAAGTGTTACAATCTAAGATTGAACAAAGTTGTGGAAATCATCAATGTAACAATTGATGAAACAGGTGGACGAGAATCAAAGGAAGAAGAAAATGAATCAATGGAAAAAATTTACGAAGAAGAAGAAAAATATGAAAAAAAGGTCTACATTGAACAAACACAAAGATTTCAGTTGTCAGAAAACACAGATTATGTGTGCAAATTGAAGAAGGCTTTGTATGGTCTAAAACAGGATCCTAGAGCATCATACTCTAGACTGGATAAATATCTACGACAAGCAGGATTCATAAGAGGAAGTGCAGAAAACAACCTCTACATCAAGGTAAGTCAAGACAATATTTTATTAATTGAAGTTTATGTTGATGATATTATTTTTGGAAGTATTGATGACAGGTTAAGCCAAAAAATTTCAAAGGATATGAAAAATGAATTTGAAATTTCATTACTTGGAGAACTATCCTTCTTTCTGGGTCTTCATATATGTCAAATCAACCAAGGAAATTTTATTTCTCAAACTAAGTATATCAGAGAAATGATAAAGAGGTTCTGAATGGAAAATTGTAAACTAGTTACCACTCCTATGCAAACTAGTTGCAAGTTGAGAAAAGATGATGATTCAAAGTCTACAGAACAAAGAAAATACATGTCAATGATTGGTATATTACTATATGTGACATCATCTAGATTAGATGTAATGCAAGAAGTTGTACAGGTGGCATGATTTCAAGCAGCACAAAATGTATCACATGTATTAGCAGTGAAGAGGATTTTCAGATATCTCAAAGGAACAAAAGACTTTGGATTATGTTATCCAAAATGAAAGGATCTATTACTTATTTCCTACATAGATGCAGATTGGGCAAGTTTCATTTATGACCGATGGAGCACCAGTGGAGCAACGTTCTACTTTGGTGAGTGTTTAGTATCTTGGATAAGCAAGAAACAATCATCAATATATTTATTTACAACCGAAGCAGAGTATATTGCAGTAGTAGGATGTTGTACTCAGTTTATATGGATGAAACAAACTTTGACAGATATACAGGTTGAGTATGATGAGCCCATTCCAATCTATTGTGATAATACAAGGGCCAACAGTATCTCAAAAAACCCAGTGATGCACTCCAAGATGAAGCACATTCCAATCAAGTATCACTTTCTGCGGGAATAGTTTGCAGAGAATAATATAAGAGTTGAGTATGTGGACACAAAAGGACAAGTGACATACATCTTTACAAAATTTCTTCCACGAGAAGCCTTTGAGTATCTTCCCCAATGACTTGGAGTAATTTCTACTCCAAAATGAATTTTTTTGAACGCTTATCTTATATGTCCTAGATTTACATGAGGAAGCACCATAGAGAGGAGAGTTCAGGTTGGGAGATCCGTTTCAGGAAGATTTCATTTAGGGGGAGTATCCCCAAGGAAAATTCAGTTAGGGAGAGAAGCCTCGGATGGAAAGATACATTTTCCATTGATGACAAAGGGGGGGGAGATTTATCAGATGCAGAGAACATAGGCATGGTTCTAGGGGGAGCGATGGTCATAGGGGGAGCATGAGTGACATGACTTCAGTATTGCATCATATTTTTTCCATCAATGTCGAAGGGGGAGATTGTTGATTAATTGGGTTGGTTGTCATTCATGTCAACCATTGAAGAAATTATGGTTGCGAATTTCGGTAGCACAAAGGTTTTGGTAATGGACCCAAGTTTGTTTGATATATAATGGTATGAGTTTTAATATATTTGAAGGTGAGACTATTCTGGACGAATAGTACATGTCATTCCATTTCTGATGGTATGTGGAACATCACATAACTCCTCATGGTTAGAGAGTTATGGCAATGTGAAGTTGGAGAACCCTCATGAGTCATCTAGAAGCCCCAAAAGGTCAAAGTAGTCAAAGTGGTTGCAAAGAAGAAATTATTTAAATAATAAAGTGAAGTGATGAGTGTACTATAAGTGAAAGTGGATACAAAAGAAATTATTTAAATAATAAAGTTAATGTATAGATTACTAAGTGGACAAGTGGTTAGAAGTGGGTTAACCCTAAAATAAGGAAAGTGGTTTAAGAGATTTTAGAAGGTGAATAATAAAGTGAAGTGATGAGTGTACTATAAGTCAAAGTGGATACAAAATAAATTATTTAAATCATAAAGTTAATGGATAAATTACTAAGTGGACAAGCGGTTATAATTGGGTTAACCCTAAAATAAGGAAAGTGGGTTAAAATGGTTAAAAGGTAACCACTTGAGGAAGCTACATGAAAGTATAAATAAAAGGCAATGCTCTCTCATTTTAATCACACTTGAGCATATTGAATATCTACAAGTGAATGAGGAAACCAAAGGATATCTAAGCCGAATTTCAGAGAGAAGGTGAACTAAAGAAGACCAAAATTCAAGGGAGGATAAATTATTTTGATGATGCTTTCTAAGGTATGTTATTTACAGGTCATCTTACCATTTTTACAATACATTTTTTTATAGAATGATTCAGACTATGAAATTGGGAGGCCGTTGAGTAAAAAATTCCAAGTAGGTGTGATAAAAATTTCAGCTTGTGGGTTGTTGGGCTCGAGATATGATCATTTTCATGACGGTTATTATACACTTTTTCCATATGTATATATGTGTTTTTCATCTTTTTGAAGGATATTTTTGGAGAATTTGATGATAAAATGGTATGATCAGCATAAGGTACATGTAATTCATGTTTAATGATTAAATCAAGTGTAATTCATAATGTTATATGATTTCCAAGAGTTAATTCGTGTTTTTTTGGTGTTACAGGGCAGAATCACAAGGCGTTTTTCCATCCAGCACTCTGTCAAGTACTTCATCTGACACTATTATAGGAAACAAACTTAAACATTAATTTTTGGGAGCATGAAGTGGAATCTGAAAAATCCGGCACATGGGTTTTGTGTGCAGTATGCCCAATTAGGTCCCACGCAAGTCGTTTCCTGAAATTGTGAACGAATTAAGAGCAGTTTGTGGTTCTCAGTTCCGACACTTGATCCGACACTTGATCCGATACTCATTTCGGCACTCAATCCGACACTCGTTCTGGCACCCRGTATTGCACAAAAACGCAAGGCRAGTTGGCAGTTATGGCATTAGCGGCCAGTGATGGACAAATCGGGCACATGGGTTTTCTTCATGATCRCCCCCTCCAGCTACTAAGCTCAAGACAACTCGATTTCAGTTGTCCAAAGAAGGCGATTATTGGCTCACTCAGTTTCGGCAGTTAGGGCACCATTAATGAAATTTACCAATTTTAGAACCGGTTCGAACCTCCTGTGGTCGACCACTTGGTCTGTAAATCTTATAAATACCACCGTGGTGGTCATACAATAGCTAAGGAGCAGTAGAAAAAGTAGAGGATAGAGATAAAAACATTTTCTTTTGTTTTTGCATTTTTCAATTGCCAAAATTGTATAAGACTGTGTTTTTCAAGTTTTAATGGTGAAATCATTTTGCTGAGCTCATGGTGTGCATTTGAGAGGTGACCATGACTTGCTGGGGGGCCCTCTAACAGTCTGGTAACTGTTCTCTGTGTTATTTATGCATTTCATAGCTTAGATGTCTCTTTATTTCCTGTACATGAATTGTTCCTTCATTTCTTTAATTTGTTGTTGTAGTTTAACTATTTTAATTCTCTTTTGCAGGTTAGTATGGAGGCTTTTTGTTAATATGCATTGATTTTATAATTAGGAACGAGTTTGCAAACTCATACACTAACCCCACATGCATTTATATGTTAGGTTATGCTTTGATATATGATTGTAGAATCTAGTTTAAAACAGAGTTTGAAATAGAATAGAACAGAAATTTGAGTTTATGTTTTCTTTAACGAGGTTTCGGTGGATGGATAGTCATTAGTCTTTAGTTTTCAATTCTAGTTTGCTGATCTAGTTGCCATTTAGTTTCATTTATCTAATTCGTCATTTAGTTTCTTATTTTCTTTCTTGTCATATGCTGAAATAGTCTTTAAATTCTGTTTATGAGTATTTTTCCTTTTTGCAATTTGAATTATTAATATAGAGCTAGTTTAGTTTATGCTATGCAATTTCTTTCTTAGATTTAGATTGCAATTTCAAGTTGTAGTTAATGAATGAATTTAGTATAGCATAAGTTTGCTTATATTAGTATAGAATGCATTTGAATTTCATAGATTAGAAAACAGCTTCTTGTTTTCATAGAAGAGATAGTTTCCTTTATTGCTTTCAATAGAATAGATTTCCTTTCATGAATTGCATTGAGCATTGAGATTTCCTTTCACGCATTAGAAATAGTTTTGCATTAGGCATTTAGTTCACTTGCCTCTTAGGCTAGATAGTTGTTCAATGAGAAGTTTTTCTTGCAGTAGTTAGTTTCCTTTGCTTATTTCTCTTTTGCTTTTGTAGGTTAGTTAGTTGCCTTTGCTTACTTGTCTTTTGCTTTAGTAGGTTAGTTAGGTGTCTTTGCTTACTTGTCTATTTTCTTTAATAGGTTAGATAGGTGTTTTTTCTTACTTGCTTATTTATTTTCTTTCATAGGGTAGTTTCTCATTGGATGTAGGTTGGCAGGTTAAAGAAGTTTGCTTTTGTCATTTGCTTATTATGCTTAGTGGTTTTCTTTTGCTTATTGTTGAACTAGTTTTCCTTACATAGGGTTTTACTCGCTTTCTTAGGAACCATCCATCAATCCTTGGCCCAAAGGTACTTAGGTTACTTAGTTTCATTTTTCTTAGTAGGGTTTGATCATTAGATAGGTTTGCTTGAGTAGATTAGCCTTAGATAGTTGATTTCCTTAGATAGACTATACTCCTACCAACCTTTTACCTTTGGCATATATTTTGCTACAACTCTAAGTTTACTTACCTCGGGTTGACAATTTAATTGAGGTAGTTTAGTGTCTTTTTCAGTACATATAAATCACCTAACATTTTGGTGCCATTACCGGGGAGTTCTCTCAAGGTAAGAAGTAGTTAGTGTTAGCGCTGGAAGTCACTCATGGATTGCTTGCAGGAGTAGATCCCAGCGCCCATCAGTTTTTATGTCACGGTTTAATAGATGGGTGATCAAATGGAGATAAATACTCAAGGGGATATCACTCTAACTCAGGGACTGTGTCTGGGACGTAAGTAACAAAGGAGGTCTCGACTTAACTTCAACCAGTGAGTTGATTAAAGGGTGAATAGGTGGAAGACTTGATGAGGGTGAAAAAATGGCTTTGCGCAACAGGCTTACAGCAGCTTGCAGAAGAAAGACTCTGAAAGAAAGATCCTCTTGGTTCAGGGTCTCAAGGAACTGAAAGGGGACTTGACTGGATCCACCAATTCCAAGTCACTCAGCGATGGGAAAGTCACAAGAACCGATTAGAAATGGTGCAGCTATCACAGTGATCTAGGACAACATCATCCTATAACGGCGGTAGCTCGACTGGATCCTCCAATTCTGAGCTATTCTAACACAGTATAACAAAGACGTAAAAAGGAAACTGGCATTCATTAAGAAAGAAGTCTCAAAACTCAATACATGACCAGAATTACAGTGCTTCATTAAAACATTACAACCGGGAGCTCTGCTCAACCATCGATAGATTACAAAAATGGAAAAAATGCCTACATATACTTTAGTCAAAATCTGCCTGGCAACAGCATCCCAAGACTTTCAATGGGGGTCTTCTCCTCAATCAAATCTGTCCTCTGCACTCCTATCATGCGCCTCTTCAATTCAGCATGGCTCGTGCTAGGGGGTAGCTCAGCCCCTNTACAAAAATGGAAAAAATGCCTACATATACTTTAGTCAAAATCCGCCTGGCAACAACATCCCAAGACTTTCAATGGGGGTCTTCTCCTCAATCAAATCTGTCCTCTGCACTCCTATCATGCGCCTCTTCAATTCAGCATGGCTCGTGCTAGGGGGTAGCTCAGCCCCTTTTTAATGTTTAAATGGGCGTGTGCAGGCTCTCTTGGTGAGTTGAAGACTCGGTGTGACCTTTCTGCAGGGAACCGGTACAAGGGACCCTCCTGAGCAAACTCCAGTCAGAACCTCCATACTCTGCCATTAATGGGTGACGTGAGGCTTCACCTACCTTCCTTCTCCTTTTCTGCTGAGCCGAAGCAGCTCATTGAATTCCACTGGGAATCATTGCTGCAACAACCCGATCCATAGGTGCTTTCCAATTTTTTCACAGCTTTCAGCACCTGACCATGGTCATCCCCGACTCTATATCAGGGTTCGGGGCTTCGCGATTCCTGCTGTCAAGAGTTCTTGACTCTTTGAATTCCTGATCACCGATTCTACGATGAGCGCTTGTATGGGTTAGCCCTCCCAGCTATACTATAACCCATATGACTACCTCTTATGTGACCTGAGTCGAACCTCTGTCGGGGTTTCGACGTTTTTGATGTCTCAATACATAAGTGCCTGGGAGCCGCGATTCTCCGATTTTTGATGGCTCCTTGCACACTAGCCCTTTGACCAGGTCTTATCCCAAATGACCGCCACCATATGCCCGCAGCCACATAGCTTTCCATTGGAGTTTCGAGGATTGCGACGTCAATGTGCACGCGTCCTCTGGACTCGCGATTCTCCAATCCCCGCTGGCTCATGGTCATTGACCTTTCAAAGGTACCTTCCCCATCGCGAAAGCTAGCCACCTGTCCTCCGCCAACTTTCGTGGTCCCATACTCTTGGTCCTACCATGACTCACAGCTGCTTTCCACCACGCGCCCTTTCCATATGGACGGTCCCTATTAATTCTCGGGGATTCGGGACTTTCGCTGCTCCTGCTGTCAAGAGTTCTTGATCCTTTGAATTCTCGATCACCGATTCTCCGATGCGCTCCTTCACGCGCTGGTCCTTTTGGCTCATCCCCCGTTCATATAACCTACTCCTGTGACCACAAACTCATCCCATCGGGGCTGCGGGCTTCGCGAGTTAGAGATGCATGAACTCCTTTCTTCCGGGATCTTCGATATCCCAATCTGAGATATGCCGACAGGCTCGACACCCATCCCAATGAGATCAGACGGTCCAGATTCATTTTGGCCTGTGGTGCTTCCCGCTGCTACGCTTGGGTGTTTCCTGTGCAACCTGCAGGTCTGGGTGCTCTCGAGCCCAGGACAAGAAATATCGCTAACATTTGGCTCCATGGGGGATAGAGTCATCCCTGTGATTCTCTAAGAACACTTTTGCAGATTCAGTGCCTTGCTGTTGGGCTATGGAGTCCTGCTCAAAACCTCCTGCTGCTGAAAATATAGGCCGAAAAGTAAATCGAAACAAAGAAAATACATGCTCAAAAGAGCTTATTTATATACAATCCTAAACTAATAAAAACATTTTACTTGGGCTAGGTGAAAGAGAACTTCCACCATAGCCATTCAAGCAGCTTCTTGGATAGAAGCTCCTACCTTCTGTCAGTGATCACAAATAGTTGATGTAACCGTGACAGTAGAACGGTTACGCTCTTCAACTTCATCTTACGAGATGAAGTTGAGATGGTATATGGCGGCTCCAAAGCCTGAGGAAAATACCACTCCATGTATTCGCTGACAGGATCATCGAATGAGTGGCCACTTCCAGGAAAAGGGCAACAGACAATCCCTTCTGCTACACAATTGTTCACCCGTGGTTGAATGTCTCTGATAAGCACTGGTGGGTGAATAAATGAAGTAGGCTCGCTGATCTCAGGTGGTGGATGCTCGCTGACTGGCTCTGTGCAGTGTGTAAATTGCATCTTCGACTGCTCCTGTGGTTCTTCTGGTGCCTCTTATTAGCCCTCCTAAGGGTCAGAGTCGTAATCATCATAGATAGGACCTGTGGGAAAGCTCTGCTTTTCAATTTGCTTCTCAGGGGGGTTGATTTCCTCGCATGGTCTTTCATTTGTGAGCAGAGGAGAATGCTCTGTAGTCTTCTCTTGGAAGTTCTGGGTGTCCAGCTCAGAACCTGGTTCATAGTTGTCATACATGGGCTGGCTGCTATCCAAGTCATCAATTGGTGATGTGGGGCTCTGCTGCTCCTCAACTGAATAGTCGTTAAAGCTGGGTGAGCACCAGACTTCTTCATCTTCCAAAAAGGGAACAATCTCCATATCCTCCTTTTCAATCCCAAATGTAAATACATCATGGGAAATATCGTGAAGAAAAAGAGAACAGTCCTCCTCCACAACTACCACTTCATTGTTTTGTTCTGAGACAACAAGTTCATCGGGGACAGTTGTTAAGGCGCTTACGGGATCTTCAATATTCTCTTCGAAAGAGCCGCCTAGAACATCCACCTTGGAGACTAGAAAATCTTTCGCATAGTCTTCAGACTTCAACCCTTCTAATTGGGCAGAGAAATATTTCACCTGCTCCATCAGCTTACTCAGGGCGCCATCCTCC